>JABSTR010003781.1:0-2500 GCA_013339765.2 Haemaphysalis longicornis | reverse complement strand
GCCAGAAACAGTCGCTCGCCTCCCGGAAGTGCCTCAGCGACTAGCCAATAGGAGAGCCCTATAAGCACGCAACCTCCGGTTTTGAAAGAGAACGGGCGCGCAGACGACGTTTGCGGTGCAGCGGCAAAGAAAGCTTTGCGTGGCAAAGCTTGAGTACACGCTGAAGCAGAAGCAAGAAGCTCCCGCTCACACTGGGTGAGACCCGTGTGGGAAAACGACGTCAAGAAAGCGAATTCTTCACGGCGTTCATGTTGGAGCCGAGAAACGAGGCGCAGAAGGAAAAGCGTGCGCTATCGCTAACCCAAACCAGTTTTAAGGATGCAATGAAGTGCAAAAAGCAAGGTAGAAAGGGTAATACTTTTTAGTCATGCTTTTTATGACAAATGAACAACAAAAAAATGTTTGCCACATCCAGCGTACCAAGCGCGTTACTATGCGCAGTGCGGAAACATTGAAATCGCCATCCTCAGTCGCATCAGTCGCATGCTCAGTCGCTCGAGCCGTCGCTGTCATGTGGTTGCGTCGGCGAGCGACTTCGATCGGCGACTGCGGATCCTAGTCGCGTCGCTCGTCGCGTCGCTGGAAAAATCGCTCCATGTGGAAGGTTGTTGGGTGGGAAGATGAGGTGGAGGCGGTGGGATGTGGGTAGGTATTCGTTTGGAAAATAGACCTTTTGTCTTTGCGCACATTCACTGGGGGCGGGCAGCGAATGAGCCCAGGAAACATTACCACGCATTAGCAGCAGCGCATGGGAAAAATCTTTCGCCCGTAAATGGTAACAATTTTATTTTGTTCGGTACAGACCTGTTAAAAAAATAATGGTTCGGCTTCGGGCTAAGCTCCGGCAACAGAAACTATCCCTGTTTTTAGTTCGGGTTCGGTTCCGGGCCAACACCTCTACTTCGTGGCGAATACTTCAAAACCACTAGCGTAATTGTTACTTTTTGCGGGGAAACACAGTTATCGAGTGTTCTTTCTTTGAGGTGTGCCACATTTCAAACAAATTGTGGAAGGCAACAAGTAGGTGCATTGAGGCTGTAGGCTCTCGCCAATGCGCACTGCAGCAAGCCCATTGGTCGCCGGAAGACCTATGCCGCCATGTGATGGACTCAGCCGATGGTTCATGGCGTTCTTAGGCGCCGCGGTGGCTCAGTGACCAAGGCATTGTGCCGCTGAGCCCGAGGACTTCGGTTCATTGCTAGTCCCCATGGGCACTTTACTGACGGGGAATGCAAAGCAAGATCACCCGTGTGTCGAGATTTCGTTCCACGCGAATGATTCACGTAGTCGAAAATTAATCTGAACCACCCCAATAGAGCGCGCCTCGAAGCTCAATTAAGCTTTGGCGCGTAAAGCACCCAAAATATGAATCATATATACCGCCTGCAGGCTTCAGTGTGTGTGATATTCCCTTTCCGCGGCCTTGCACTCATGCGGCCGCGAACATCGGCGGATATACAGGTTAGCAATAGCGGTGCGCATACCTTCCCAAGTTCGTGAGCGAAAATATAGCGTTCATATCCCAGTAATTGATCAGAAGAAGAAAAATGCGTGAGCTATTACGAGGCAGATGATGCGTAAAAGAGAAAGGCTACGCCAAAGGACATTGACCGCGCATAATGAACTGCGCATGAGTGAAGCGTTTCATTGTGAACCGGTAAATTTCAAATTTTGGAGGGATTTGACGCGCCGAAGCTACGCCTGGGATACAGGAGGCGCGTGGGCTCCGGATTAATTTAGGCTATCTGGGGATCTTTAACGCGCGCCGAAATCTCGACACACGAGCGTTTTTCGCTTTTCGCCTCTGAAAAGCGGCCCACCGCGGCCGGAATCGAACCCACGTCCTTGGGCTCAGCAGCAGAGCGCCATAGGCAGTGCGCCACCACAGCGGGTCATGAACCGGCAACTGCTATTTTTTTTTTCGTTCGGTTCACCGGGCGCTAAAAAATAAAAGTTTTGATTCAGTTGGAGGAAATGTGTCTTTTCGGTTACGGTTTTCATTTTGGTTTCTGTTCTGGCTCAACAGCTCAATATATCTCAACATTGCGCCCAATGTGCGGAGAAAAAGACCAATTTATCTGTTGGGGGTAAAGCGAGAGAGTCGACATAAACCACAAATATATAACCCCGTCCATTGTTTGGAGATTAGAATATGCGTGGTTTGTTTTGTAAGGATTTATTTGTGTCTTATTTATGTGGCACCATGCACTAAGATCAGGGGTGCCAATATTTGTTACATGAATTGATTCTCCGATATGTTCATTCATGAAATGAGTAAATAGTCACGTTGTTCACGGGCGTAGCCAGTGGGGGGGCGTTTCGGGGTGAGAACACTCCCGAAATTTACGCATGAATAAAAATGAATAATATATTGTTTGGGCGTCTCGCGCATTCGCTCTCTGTTTATTTTGTTATTTTCCTGGTGGATTATAGTGTAACACCCCCGAAATATACTTCTGCCTACGCCACTTATGTTGTTCCTATATCAAAGGCAATCGGT
>JABSTR010003780.1:0-80466 GCA_013339765.2 Haemaphysalis longicornis | reverse complement strand
GCCAAAAACCTGGCCACCAAAGACCTGGCCGCCAATGACCTGTCTGCAAACTGAATGCCAAACGAGACTCACAGTGCAACAAAAATATCAGGAGAGTAAGGTTGTGTTGTGCAGGTTGTTGCTGCTCTCTTCTGCAGTACATGCAGCCAGCACTCCAAGTTGGCAGCTGGGAGGAACAGACCATGTTGCTGCTGGCAGTGAGGGAGGGCAAAATGGCTGCAGCTGAGTATCTGGGCTTGTGGAATCAGTAAGGCCAGTTGCAACTGGTCCTAATTGGGACTTCACAACTGGTGCCCACTGGGCTAACTGGGACCATTTGCAACAGGTATTTACAATTGGACCTTTTGCAATTGGGACCATTTGAAACCTCGGCCAACTGGTGCCAGTTACTGCACTGCCAATGGCAGAAAGATGCCCCCGTTCACTATATTTAAGCAGAAGACGCTCCCAAAAGAGGCCTTCCCACGGGGGACGACTGGCACAACAATCGGATGGTGGCTGGCTGCGCAGGCCATGCCAGGCAACTGCGTGTACCTGGGTGTCCCAGGCTTGGCATTCACTGCCCGACAGAACGATAGTGCATGATTTCAAGAAGTTTTGCAAAACGCCCTCGATGGTACCGACGACAACGTCCCGTGCGACACTACCAATGAGCGATAAGCAGTCGTCCGCGGACAATAGTTGCGACAGCCCCGACGAGTGAGCCACCGAGCGACGTGCTGCGATACGCGTGCGGCCTGTGATACGCAATCGTTTTCACAAGTGAATTCAAACAGTTTGGACAAGTTGACACCTGCAGAATAAAATGATTTGTGCCTAGAAATCTGCTCTGTTGATTTGTCTGCCTCAAGGCAAGAAGTCGACCTTTATTCCTCCTCAATCTATATTCCGCATTACACGGTATTTTTCACCTGCACCCTCCCTATAAGCATTGATGCTGAGTCACCCTGTCACAGACTAATTAGCATTCAGTCAAAAAACGTTATTCCTCGCAGTTTGAGGATAGCAAGAGCTAACACTTAGCATGCACTATTCCTTGTGTGCGTCCTTGCGCGCATAGGCTGTATGCAAAAGAAGCTTTTGCACATAGTGCACGCATGCAATTTTTGGTAGTTTGCAGGCATTGCACTGCAGATTGTGCAAGGCTGGCACTGGTCTCAGAAGACTTGATTGCACGAGAGGACCTCCCCATCTTCTCACATTTACAACACGGCCACCGGGCGGAATGGTTCAACGCGTTTTTATTTTTTATTTCAGATGACTTTGCACTGCTGAAGCAAGTGCTCCTTTCAGACCCATTTCGGGATGCCACCAAATGGGGAGAAGTCACCGGCAAGGTCTTTTCTGGCGAGTAATGGGGCAGACCTGCAGAAGTAAGTGATGAGGTTGGACTTGAGCAATCGACCTTAGATACACGCGTAATTGCCTCCAACCAAGTGAACATCAATAAACATCAGCATGGTAAATGCCGTAAAAAACATCACAGAACATCGTAATGATGAGCTTTCTCCAACTTGCCCAACTCACAGTCCTCTTGAACCTTTTTTTTGCATACTAGGGACCAACAGCAATATGAAGAGAAGGAACACTTGCTTCAGGAAGTGATTGACTCAAAATTAAACTACAGATGCAGGATACTGAATGCTACTCAGCCGCAGCCTGCTGCTGCTACAGTGGCCACACAGCGGGCTGCTGCGTATTCTGCACACAAAGTGGCAACAGCTGTGGGCACGCAGGATACAAAGCAAGATTGGGACCTAGACCCCTCACGTAAGTGGTGCAATGTGTTGTTTCAGATGTGTCTGTTCTTGTGCCACACGTGAGCAAAGTATCCTTTTAACGGGTGTGGAAAGGGGAGTAGCTGAAACCCGTGGCCGAGAGGAGGAGTGCAGCACACCAGCACTGCACGCTCGGCGACAGTCAGCCACGGAGGGAAACGTGCAGCACAGAAAGAAGAAACCGGGCCGCATGGGTGGCCCAGGAGGGGAATAGCCCCCCACGTGGCTATTGTAGCTTGGCCCGGTGAAAGGCAAAGCTGCACATCTGCCCAAACCTTCCTCTGGAGCTCGTCCCCAGGGTCGTTTAGGGCCGCATGCCGCGAGATTACGTGGCCCGGTTTCTTAGCGGCAGCGTGGCTCCAGTGGCCAACTACTGCCCCGACTGCGGGGTGCTACTGATCTCAGCGAAAAAGCACAAAGCTCTCACCGAGCATGGGCCGAATGCCGAGGACAAAGGGGACTCGAACAGCGTGGCCACCATGCTGCCCCAATGCAGCAGGACCCCGCGTACTGGGCCGCCATTCTGGCTCTGCCGACTGACAACAACACGGGCAGACCAGGTGTGCCTACCGGGAAGCAAGGGGTGACCACAGCCCGATCTGGCTGCTTACTGGCAGAGGAAGCCCCACCGGCCAGGCCTGAACCCGAGGCACTTTGGCTGTGGGAAGGGTCGCAGTGTTCCGAGGTGGCCGTCTGCTCCGCCGAGCACGAGGAGGCAAACGGCTCGTGCTACAGCGACACCGACATGGAGTATGGGGAGCCCAACGACCTGCACCACGACGCAGCCCACCTCCAGAAACTCTTGAAAGAGCTGGAGACAGAATGAAAGGTAGGTGAAATCGCTTAGCCTAAGGTGGTTAGTATGCTAGCCATTGTTTCTCCAGGCACCCCTGGCCAAACTTGGCATGGACGACCCTTACCTGGTGCGCTCCTCCCGTGAAGTCTCAGACTTCTTCTACGAGGCACAGCCAACAGAAGCTCTGAATGCATTCTCAGTTGATTAAAGGACCTCTACTACAACATTCCACATGACATGGTTTTGAAGGCTGTCAACGATGCGGTGGACAGCTTCGGCAACTTAAGGTTCCAGAGTGAGTGTGGGATCAGCACCGACAAGTTTTTACAAGCTATAAACTTCTACCTGGATTCCACATTTGTAGAGTACAATGACAAGCTCTACCTGCAGAGGGAAGGAGTGTGCATAGGGTCATCTCTCGTGCCGGCCTTAATGACCTACTTTTGGGATGGTCTGACTGACAACTTGATGTGGCATTGGAGGGCAAGAGCCCTGTGAAGACGTTTAGGTTTGTGGACGACTACCTAGTCATCTTCAAAAAGAACGGTGGTGCAGAGCTAGTGCAGATGCAGCACCTTCTTCTAGCGTTCTCCGTCCTATACCCCTTCGTGCTCACCACGGAAAATCCAAAGCATGGGACCATGCAATTCTTGGACATGAGCCTGACCTCTGATCCCCATGTATACTGGACATATGCACCTAGGAGCCAGAAGGGCTTTCTGCCTTTCTCGTCAGCCCACATGAAGCTCGTCAAGCGAGGCATCGTGCTAGCGGCCCTGAAGAATTCGGTGCTTCGGTCGTGTCACCACACAATGTCCAAGAGCCTGGAGACACAAGCCGGTAGGCTTCTTAGCGCAGGGTATCCGTGCACATTACTTTTGACTGTCGCGAAAGTGTGGTGAACTCGACGACATCGAAGGCTATGCCGCAGATCCAGGAGACGAGGCGTGGGCGTATAAACATCATTCCCTACGTGCACAAAGTGTCACATGGACTCAAGAAGATTGGCCAGAAGGCGGGAATTAGGACAGTGTTTTCCGCATCTAATATATTGGGAGAGTGTGCAAAGTCGTCAACGTGACACCTCCAAAGGCGCCTTGCGGGATCCAACATGCCACTCGCTTCGTTCCTTGTCGCGACAACGTAGTGTACGAGATCCCCCTCAGGTGCGGTGCAGTGTATGTTGGACAAACGGGGAGATCTCTCAACGAGCGCCTGAGGGAGCACGTGTATGCCTTACGCGTCGGCGCCGGGAGCCACCTGGTTTCCCACTGCAAAAAGTGCGGGTGCAAACCACCTCTTTTTGAGAACACCAAGGTTTTTAGCACTACTCGGAAGCATGCACGCGCGAAATTTTTGAAGCTTACATGATAGCGAAAAGAGTCCACAAGTGCGTGAGTCAGCCATCAGTTACTTTGCTACAGAAGGAGCGTGACTACTTAGACGGGGCAAGTCAGACATAACAGCATCAAAATATTCCCCTCAGTGCTGTGTGCACTGTTAGTTTTTCACTGGTTTTTTGTACTGTCCTTTTCCTTTTCTCCCTTTTTTTGATTGATTGCAATGGTGTGACGCCGTCTGTGTTTTCGTATATATTGCAGAACGCAATAAAATACGCCCAGTTGCCAGTCAGCGGTTCTACTGTCTTTTTTATGTTCCGTCGTCCGCATCCTTGCGCTGTTTTTTCTAACGAGGGCTGTTTTGGACAATAAACCCCCATTGCATATGTCCGCCGGTTGCCTTTGTCTTGACTGGCTCCCATGCCGGCACCATATACACGGCAGCCATAGTATCACCCACACCACAAGGGCTGTGTGAAAACGGCACAGTCTTCCCAACAATGAGCCTTTTTTATGTCCTTTTTTTTTTACAGCAACCAGAAGAGCGTTTCAAAAGATGTTACACCACCTAGCCCTACACTGAGCATTACATTTGCAAGTACAGTGGTCGCTTTGTTGAGCAACTTTTCAGCCTGTCTGGTTTACACAGGTAGGCAGGCTTCAGGGATGTAGCCGAAGGGGGGGGGGGGTTCAACCCCCCCCCCCCCCGAAATATTTTTCCGGGTCAATTTTTTAGAGAGCGTTTGTACAAAATACTCTCTCTTCTCCATTTACCCTTTCTCAAACGAAGGGCACCGACAATTTGCTCTCAGTAGCATTATGGGGGCCCGCTGTATAGTAAAAAACTCTGTTGTGAGGGAGGCCAGACTGCGGACCGGTGACGATGAAAAGGGACATTGATTGTTTGCTACATCTTAACGAACGAGGCCCCAGGCCTTTCGTCGTCCGGACAAGTGTTCCGTGGACAGCCGTTCTTACCGCTGCCCAACGACGACCCCCCTTTTCTCTCTCCTCCGAGGTCTCAAGTCGCGCGCACTGCCACGGCCGCACAGTTCCGAGAAGCCGGCTTTCAGTCTCTGCTGAAGCCGCGACCCGCTGTCCCCCGATTTCGGCCACACGGGTTCCTATTTCAGCGACCGGACCCACAGCGGGCGGTCTAAATCACTTGCTCTGTTCGGCCTTGGCTCCCGTCCCAATGTTTGGCCTTGACTCTCCTCCCAGTGGAGTTCGAAACTTCGAGCACTTAACTGGCATCTTGGACCCCCCCCCCCCTTCCCCTTCGTTTCAACCTTGTTCGCTGTCCTGGCCATTGTGGGGCTGAATTCAAACTTACTGTTGTGAGTTTGAAACCCCTGATACGTACCAGACGCCGCCGGCACCACTCGGACGCTCGGGGGTGCGCCCAAAAGAGGCTCCAGTGAAGAGAATCGGCGCGGCTGTCGCATAGCAAACTTTCGCCTCTCCTTCCTAGAGGGACTTTCGTGAAACGTGCTAGTTCGTTCGTAGCCCTTGCGATGCAGTGACACCATGAAAAGGCACGGTTCAAATTCCAAGCAAGTAAGCCTTGCGTGCTACTTCACAAAAAAGGCTCGAGTTACTACGGACGAGCATGTTCAAGGACCAAACAACCACATGGACTCACAACCAGGAGGCTCTGCTTCTGTGACAAGCCTTCAGTTCGGCGCAGAAGTTCGCACAAGCGACGTTCTTCCGTCCCAGGATCTACTCAACTGGAGCGAAATGCACCACGCTTCAAGACAACGTGCTTCAGCAGCCAGCAATACTGCGCCGGCAACGCGGAACACAGGCGTGGGCACGAGTGAGGTGGGTGGTGTAGCCTTCGCATGTTCTTCTGATTGTGACTCCACGTGCAACGCGGATGTAAAGCCTCTTGACTTCGGACATTACGTCACAAAGACTGTGGTCGACCCCACCTTAAAAAAAAAAACTCCTGCGAAGCCCCTGGAATCCTTCGGATAACTACAATTTTCCACCCACAACAACTCGAAACCTGCGCTTCCAACTTCATTGGGTGACTAGCTACCCGTGGCTTGTGTATTCAGAGTTTTTGGGAGGAGCACTCTGTAAATATTGCGTACTCTTCGCCAAAGAATGTGCTGGAAAGGGGGAACATCAGCGCTTGGGTTGCTTCGTGACGAAAGCCTTCAAGAACTACAAGAAAGCCATTGATGCCTTCAAAAGTCATGCAGTCAGCAGCTACCACGTGAAGTCCGCATCGCAGTCGGAGGGTTTTCTTGCAGTTCACTCAGGACTTCACCCTGACATAATAAGTCAACTGGACACCGCAGTGAAAAAGCAAGTCGAGGAGAACCGGAAAAAATTGCTGCTGATAATTGAAACCGTAATGTTTTGCGGACGTCAAGAAGTGGCACTTCGTGGAACAGATGACTGCGGTCCTATCGGTTTGGCGGAAGGCTTTCCCATCAAGAACGATTGGAATTTTGGCGCACTTCTTAGAATGAGGGCCGCATGTGGAAATGTTCAATTAAATAAGCATATTGAAACGTCTCCCGGCAGTGCCATCTACACAAGCCCACAAATTCAAAATGAGATAATTGCGTTGTGTGGCAAAATCATCCAGAGCAAAATTGTGAACCGAGTCAACGCTTCTGGTTGTTTTTCAATCCTCGCTGACGAAGCGACAGACATTTCCTGCACTGCGCAGCTCTCTTTGTGTCCGATACGTCAACAAGCACACGACAGAGCATTGTGTCCTTCCAGAAGATTTTCTTCATTTTGGTCCTGCCTATGACCTCACCTGCAAGGTCCTAGCACACAGCATTTTGAGCACTCTACGGAGCCACGACCTTGATTTAACTTTACTTTGTGGGCAGGGCTACGATGACGCGGCTTCCGTTAGCGGGCACCTAAACGGTGTTCAAGCTGTCATTCGATTTCGAGAGACATTTCCAAATGTCTCTCGAAAAAGAGTTGTAATTTCAAATTGTGTTGTGCGCTTTTTTACTTTGCCTGGGGCCATCCACATCTCCCTGTCCCTTTCTTTGTACCAAAATAGGGATGAAGCATTCCGTGGAGAGATTGAGTTATAACTGGGAAGGGTTGTGGAATTGAGGTAGGTTACCCGGGGAAGGGGGGGGGGGGGGGGGGGGGGGGGGGAGTGTAACCGAAAAAATTTCTGGCTACGGCCCTGGCAGGCTTCACCGGCAGACCTGTCCCAAATGCTGTGGACAGGATTGTGCATCACATTCCTCGCAAACCTGCACGACGACCATTACCATTTCCAGCTTTTATCTTCAGGTAGCAACTTTTAGGATTTATTCAGATTTTATGAGCCTGCATGTTAAACCTACAGCTGCTGCAGCCTGCCCCGTTTCGTCCTGCGCTTCGACATGTCTTGCACAGTTTTCGGATATGAACGCAGCTAGTAATGTCACCGCCTCCTCGTGACTATGCCACCAACCTCGAAGGTAGCAACAAAAAGCATTACTACGATAAAATCAAATTGTATGGGGTCAACCTACTGCATGACAAATGCGAGTTGACGGCCAAGCGTCGACGAAGCAGACATTAATAAATTTCTTGTGTTCAGAACAAGCTTTGAAAGAAAAAAGCAACTGAAGGCAAGGAAGGGATTAGGGAGACACAACTTCGCGAAGAGCGGCTGAATTTGGAAACCATAGCTAAAGAAGTACCGACGGATACCGCGATTGCCGCCACACATGTAACATTTACCCTGCTATTCCCTTAATGTCTCCATTCTAATGCTTTTTGTTCTCCTCAGAAAGTGCTAATATTAATTGCGTAACAGGTAACCCTCTCGAAAGGCTTCAGCCAGGGCCCACTAATTGGGTGCTCGCCAAAAGCGACGCCGAGATCCTTGCTGCGCACTGTACGTGTAGTATGGCTCGGAACAGCGAAGCATGTGCGCACGTAGGCCTGCTTCCATTGCACATTCAGTACATCGCACGTCTGCACTGAGGTCATGCGTGCACCGTCACGGACAATTCTTGGCTACGCCTGCACATTTGGAAAATTCACCCGCGACCTGTTCCTGAAATGGATTTTGCGTCCAGTGTAATGAAGAAGTGTGAGCTTGACACTGATGCAAATGCTTCTTGCGCTTGAAACCCTGACGACAATCTGCAACGGCCCTAACAGAGCAAGAATGAACATGTTTTCTATCCAGCTCGATTAAAACAGGGCATCGTCCACGTTGTAGCCAGCACGCACCCAGACTTCAGTGATGGCTTTGTGCCTGCTGTCACAAGCAGCAAAGGTGCTGATTTGCACTGCCTCTATGACCTCACTTCGGACTTCTCAGGTTACCAACACGTGCTTTCTCACTGTGATTATCTGTAGAGTAATGATACCCTCACTGTTTGAAGCAGCGAGAAGCATTCAAACGAGGACATAAAAGCCGGCCATGAGAACACAGTGGTTTGAACAAAGAGCTGGTCACGTCACGGCATCCACTTTGTACGATGTGTGTCACACTAGCATTGACAAACCATCCTGCAGCTTAACTAGGCACATATGCTACCCCCATGAGAACAAAGTAATCACACCTCAAAGCATACGAGGCAAAAAGAAGCAAATGGCCTTGCAAAGTACAAGCACCTGACCAAAGAACTGAATCGCGACTTGAGATTTCACCAAGCACGGCTTCTCCTCTCTGAAGAATTTGTTTTTTGGGGGCAACTCTGGATCTCCTGGTGAAGCAAAGCTGCTGCAATGAGGGCACAGTTGAAGTGAGATGCCCGTAGACTGTGAGGAATGGGCAGTTGTGTGATCTCTTGCACGACAGGAGAAGCTACGTCTCATAGCATGAAGGTTTCCTTTGTTTGAAAAAAAATCCAGATACTACTAGTAGATCCAGGTGCAACTATTTGTATGAAAGAGGGGGTATTGTGATTTTGTCATGTGGAACTGCAATGAGGTACATGTTTAAAAGGTAAACGGAGATGAACAGTTCCTGCTCCCTTTGTTGCATGTAGCAGAGGGTTTTTTCAAAAAAAGTCCTGCTGCCTGAACGTGTGTGTTGCTGGTTCACACCAACACAGGAAAACCAGCCTCCTACTCTAAGCCTGCTGAGTACATCCACAGCCGCTAACAAAGCAATGGAAAACCACCTGCCTGCTCTAAGGCAGCCGAGAACATCCGCAGCAACTGATCTGGCTCAACTAAAGCTGACCGCGAATGTCGCAGACACCAGCCCAGGGCACTACTGTGTGTGCCGGGGGCCACATAAAGGAAAGATGATTGCCTGCGACGGTCCACTGCATGACATTAAGTGCTATCAATTTCAGTGCATTGGGTTGAAAAAAACAACAAAAGCCAGAAAGTGGTTCTGTGAGCCATGCTGTGCACAGCCGAGTTCTTAAAAAGACACTGAAATGACCTTTCAACACTGCGGGATGTAGTGAAATTCTGCTGACAAAATTTGGGCCAACTCACTACACCAGGCAGTATCGGTGAAAACTAGAGCAAAACATTAAGCAATGGCTTGCCATATTTACAGGTGTGGACAGCCTTAGGTCTACCCTAAAGCCGAGGCCTGGCAGGGCCCGCGAAACGGGTTTGCGCCGCTTGACTAACTTTTCACCAGGGCCCAGGCTGGACTCTGGCCAGAGTATTGATGCGTCGGTCGGCCTGGGCCGTCCTGACGGCCCACGTTCGGCTCGTGACAGCGCAGTGATACCAGGGTTTTCTATACTAGCACAGAAACTATTACATGCCCCGTTACCGTTGCTGTCATATTCCTTCCATCCATCTCTAGGAGAATGAGACTGCATAATGACGTCTAAGCAAACACAGAAAAACCAGTGACCGTCTTGCACAGTGGTGGAGATCGCTTCTCAGATAAGAATGTGTCGCTTGTCTGCCTTTTGACTAAGATCGAAGATCAGGCTAGCCTGGACTGCTCACATGGGGTCCCCCGGCTAAAAGGCTGGATCTACTGGGCCCCACAGCGCATCACCCAGAAATGACACGGAAGGAAAGCTGTGGCCTTCACGTCTAAGCTTCTGCCTATTCAACTTGCCGCCACGAGGCTAGAACCATGGTTTCAGTTAAGGCCTCTTGCCTGAATTTTTTTCTTCCCTCCCTTTTCTTCTCTGTATAATTTTTTTTCTCTGCCTTTACCTCTCTCTTTCTACTCCCATGCCGAACGGCGACTTCGCGAGACCCCTGGTATCTATTGCATGGAGGCTGATTCCCGACCCAGTGTATACGTTAACATACACCGATGTAAGTGTATGTTATGCGTAATACCCCTTATGTACGCCGAACACTGGGACGCAAACAGCGGCTGAGTCATTGGGTTGAGCGGGTTTATTTGCAAGTGTTAGCGGGACTCGCATACCCTGATGCTTTCACGGCACCTCTGATGTCCAGTGTAGTCTACCCGTACTCATAGAATGGGCGCACCACAGCTCGCTCCACGTTGTACGTTTCCCTCCAACGTGTGAACTATCCCTTTTTCCCCATATTGATGCTAGGAAATGCCATTGCAAGGAAAGTTTATCTTCCAGCGCGAAGTCGCTGGCTCGCGTGTCTTCAATGAAGGCTGGCGTACGTCGTGCAGACAAGACGCTCTGTGGAAATACAGGGCGAAGTGTCGGTGTACAAATTGAGAAACGTTTTTCTCTGATAAAACAAAAACTGTTCCGATAAACTACCAGCACAACAATGCGCAATTTAGGGGTGAATATGCGCCGGTAAGGAGATTTATACTTTTACGAGCATCAATATACTTTTTGTGAATTGTCCCAACTGGTGAAATTCAGATAAAAATGCTTCATTGGCTGAGAAAGCGTCTTTGTATTTGCTAAATGAGTTTGAAAATGCGCAATATCAAGTATTTTCTGAATGACATAACGAAAGCAAAAAAAGCAAAAATCTTTAAAAAAGCAGCCTAGGGCAGTCGAAGGCCTCAACATGATGTCCACGAAAAAATGGTTGCAGTTGGAGGAGTGATTTTTTTATTTTTTGATATATCTGGGCTTGCTTCAATAAACCCAGGAGATAAAAGGGCGACTACAAAAAGAAATAAAATTTTTCGGACAAAAATACTTTGAGGCAGCATTGTGGGCCACGAAAAGATGAGCCACAATTTGTACTGAAGAAATCTGCGATGGTCAACTTTTTGGCTGGAACATTTGGCATGGAATGACCCTGCAGTTTTTGTAAAGTGCTGTGTGCTGTCTTACGCTTTCTCTGCATGCCCGCCCACAGATTATGGAGTGTGTGGTGTTCTACGTCTTCATAGCCACTTAAAAAAAAAAATTAAAAATCACACATCATGAAAAACGATGTTAATGACGTGTCCTAGCCTCCCACTATCTTATACAGCCACTATTTTATGCAGAATGTGGTGTCTGTGATACGATAAGTTGACCACCACTGATTAATGACTACCGTAAAATTCCGAGCAAGCGCCCCCACCCGTGCAAGCGCCCCCCCACCACTTCAGTGCTAATTTCAAATTTCCGCGCCATTCCAAAAAAGCGCCCCCCCCCCCCTCCCTCCGCGCAGTTATCACGCACCACGTGCAGGCAACACTGGCTTGCCAGAGCCAGTCTAAAAATCCAATCCAATCTGCTTGCTTCAACCGAACGCTGCTACACGCCATTTGTTTCTTTGTTTTGGCGGTGGTAGGTCATGCATTCCTACACAGTCGCAAAGAAAATCGAGGTGATCCGATGGCACCGAGAGCACGGGAAAAACGTGCACCAGACCTCTCGACAGTTCAAGCTTGACCAAAAGCGCATACGGGAATGGGTGAAGAATTTCGACAATCTCCTGCAGCAAAACTTCGGAAAAGCAAAACTTCGACGGAAGCTAAGCAACGGCGCCACAGTGTTCAGCGAGTACGTGGACGATCCGCTGTTTGAGTTGAAAGAACCGCGGGACACGCCGTTAGCAACCGGCTGCTGTCTGAAGAGGCTGTGAAAATAGCAAGCAGCATGCAGTTGGGTAACTTTGTAGCTTCCAGCCATTACATAAACAGGTGGAAGCAGCGGTTCAGCGTTGCAATGCGCCGCGCCATGCACGAGAGCCAGAGGATGCCCGAGGAATCTGCGGAGGCAGTAAGCGCCTTCGGACTTCCGCGAACTCCCTGCGATGGCGAAACGACGCCAAAAGGCAGCTTTAAGAAGCGATCGCGGCGGCAAGTCCTTGTGGCGGGCTGCTTCAAGGGGTGCGGCATTGCAAATGCAATCGATGGCTCCGAGGACGGCGACCTGCACGGCGGGCTGCAGATGTCGGAGCCGTGGCATACAGAAATAAAAAAATAGGAGTCGACACACGGGCTTATCGCGGCCGCGTGGCATGACTCCTGCACCATCTGACAGTCGGCGCAAGTGGTAAAAAACTATATGTTTAAAATTAAGCTAACACATATTATTATACTTTAAAAATTTTGTTACACATTAGACTACACACTTTTATTTGTGTAACAAGTTGAATGGCTGTGAATGTAAATTTTTGTGGCTTCTTTGTGCCAAGCCGCAAGCGCAAGCCGCCATTTGGCTCTTTCAGCAGCGTTTGCACATCCGTTTCTGCAGCCTCGTGCTAACCTCTGTTGTGGAGAAGGAAACGCCTAGCGCTTTCTTTGCGACATCGGTTTTGCATCCTGAACGAAAGGTGAGACTTTCTTTTTTAAAGTGCTGGTGTAGCGTATCATATTTACGTTTCCTTGTACTGCAAACGCTGCGAGCACTGCGTAGCCTCAGGGAATCAGGCATAGCTAGTGCTGCGTCTTTAGGATAAGCGCTTTGGAAACGCCCCGGAAAGGCGTAAGACACCATTTTTTAGCCGGACGCAATGATATTTTAGGCTGGTTGTGCCGTTTTATCTAGCGCTGAGGGATGCCAGCGGTACGCGCCCGTCGTCGCACGTAGCGTTTACGTGCCGCAAACGACGGCGGTGAGTTGCGGAAGTGGCCGGCCGGCCGGTGGTCCGTAGGCGAAGCAGGCGTTGCGCTGCGCTGCACTGAATTACGTGAGCCGCAGGCTGCGTTGTATTATACTAGCTAGCCATTGCTAGCTTGGCCAACTGTTACTGCTATTATGTATTATGGCCGTGATGCACTGCAAAGCCGTCCGGGCTAACGTACACGGCGAAGTAGCCGTATCTGCATTAATTTGGCTTATCTGGGCATAACCAGCAGCCGTACACTCATCGTAACTTTTACACATGGGTGCATACCAAGCTGCCTGCGTACAAAGCGAACCCACTCGCAGACGCCGACAACGCGCGCGCGTCGATTCGCTTTGGCGCATCAGGTACGGTAAAAACGCGTCTTTCGTCGGCAGATAACAGCTTTGCTCGAGGCGGGGTGAGTGCGCAGTGCATTGAAAACTTCAAATTTGGTCTTCGTTCTACATCGTATATCAATTTCGGTATCGCAGGCATTGCATAGAACTGTTCCACACTTGCCGTTTTTTCAAGCGTTTGCTCTCTTTTCTCCAGTCATATTTTGGCTGGTTTCATTAAACACGTATTGCGCAGATTGCAGCTATTAAGTCGGAGCTGTGTGTGTTCTTGTCATGTTTTTCAGGGCATGACCTCTGGCGGTCAGTACGACGCTCACTGCTGCTTGCCATGGTGCCCACACAGCGCCCAAACATACTTTCGCCAGGTGCCCGTTCTCGGGATGCGTTTCTTTTGCGAGCCCGTGGGCTAACAGGTTTGTTTAAGCTTTGTATTACGTTCAGTTTGCTCTCGCTCTTTATCCTGATTTTACAAAAAAAGACAAAGGGATTCAGGCTATGTGAGCAACATTATCATTTTTGTTAACCCAAACAATAGCTGAATTGCATTAAGAATGTGCCTAACCAGTGTTGCGAAATTACAAAGACCCATATTTTTAGTGTTGCTAATAGCTTGACCGCATGATTGCTGAATGGAATAAGAGAACTTGTGTTTTAAATAGGTGGCATGCACTGGAGGCAATACTTGAGTACTAGTTGCAGTGAAATTTACAGACTATTCGCAGGTCATCTGTCATTGCAAGCAGTTTGTGTACTATATCACCTATCACCTGTGCAGGTCTACAGGTGCCCTCAAGACAGAGCCAACCAGCCAGCTGCATTCGTCATACCAAACATGGTGTAAGCACTTCATGGATCCTGCCCTCACACGACTCACAAAAGTGGCCGTGCCAACTGTTCTCCCAGAGTTATTCAGTTGTATTAATGACTGCCTGCAATGCTTCTTGCTGCCTTATTGATGCTTCTGATGGATACCGCAACTGTATTCCATCTACTGAGCCTTGCCATTAGCACCGAAAATCTAAGGCAAGTCTCGGCACTCAATAAGGCGTGACAACTGAAAAGACTATCGTTGACTCAAGGAACAAACTGTTTTTTATCTCTGACATGCCTCATCTCATTAAAACCACTAACAACAGCGTATACAGTCTCAAACTCCACTCGCAAATTATTGTTGCTGCTAGTTGTAATATTGTGAAAACAGTACATCCACAAAAAGCCTTTCACATTATGAAGACTGCCAGGATAAGAGGTCATGCTAAATGTCGTTTATCACCGTACGTGCTGCGTGTTGTCGGAGTGGCCTAGATGAAGAGAACCATGTTAGGACCTACGTTGTCAAATGACTCTGTAATGTGCCACCATTGTCTCATACACGAGAAGCCTATACTGCTTCCCTGTTTCTTATATTAGACTGTTCGTACTGACAGCAGAAGGCATGAATTTGTGTGCCTTCATCATCATCATCATCATCAGCCTATCTACGCCCACTGCAGGGCAAAGTCCTCTCCCATTATTCTCCAATTACCTCGGTCCTGTGCCAACTGTGACCAATTTATCCCCAAACTTCTTAATCTCATCTGCCCATCTAACTTTCTGCCGCCCCCTGCAACGTTTGCCTTCTCTAGGGATACACTCTGTTGCCCTTAATGACCAGCGGTTATCTTGCCTTCGCATTACATGCCCAGCCCACGTCCATTTCTTCTTCTTAATCTCTACTAATATGTCCTTAACACATGTTTGTTCCCTGACCCCCTCCGCTCTCTTGTTGTCCCTTAATGTTACACCTATCATTTTACGCTCCATTGCCCGCTGAGTCGTTCTCAATTTAAGTTGAACCCTCTTAGTGAGCCTCCAAGTTTCTGCCCAGTAGGTGAGTACCGGTAAGATGCAGCTGTCATACACTTTCTTCTTCAGCGACAATGGTAGGCTGGTATTCATTATCTGGGAATGCCTGCCATATGCACCCCACCCCATTCTGATCCTTCTAATTATCTCAGCCTCATGGTTGGGATCTGGGGTCACAACTTGGCCTAAGTAGATATATTCGCTTACCACTTCTACTGCCCCGCCACTTATCTCAAACCGCTGTGCTGTCCCGAGGTTATTGATCATTACTTTAGTTTTCTGCATATTAATTTTCAGGCCCAAGGTTCTACTCTGTTCGTCCAGTGCAGAAAGCATGCTTTGCAATTCGTCCCCCGAATTACTTAGCAAGGCAATGTCATCAGCAAGTCTGAGGTTACTCAGGTATTCTCCATTAACCCTTACTCCCACCTGTTCCCAATCCATGATGATGGTTTGATTTTATTGGCGCAAGGCCGACACGGGCAAAGAGCGCCAAACAGAAAGTTATTTGATGAGGAGAGAACACGGAATAAAATCAGTTAAAAACTATGAGTACGGCTGGTGTGAAGGGCCAGGGTGAAGAACAAGAGTGGTTAAAAAATAAATAAGGTGGCTGGTGTATAGGACCAGGGGTAAAACTATGGGTGGTACGAGATGAGTTGTAAAAAGTGAACTTCTGATAGGAACTCAAAGGTGCGCTGAACAGAAAACATGGCATCGTCTCCTAAGAAGTATGACGGGTGTGGTGGAATATGTCGTGTGTGTAGTTGTGGTAAGTGTTTGCGTCGTGTAATGTTGAGTGCCTTACATTGTATGAGGATGTGGATCATGGATAGGGCCTCTCCGCACCTGCTGCACAGAGGTCTTGGAAATCCAGTAAGCAGGTGCGAGAGCGTTGCGTGCGTATGCCCTATCCGTAATCTAGCCAAGGCGACTTCTATGTATCTGTTGCGTGTATCGGAGGTGTACGGTCCCAAGTGTGGTTTTATTACATGTAACTTGTTGTCTGTTTGTTCACTCCAATGTGTTTGCCATCTTTTGCGAAGTTGTTGTTTGATGTGTGGCTTCACGTCGGTGTAGGGTAATGTGGTTATGTCTACTGCATTCGAGAGTGTAGCAGCAGCGGCCATTCGATCCGCGGCTTCGTTCCCGGCTATACCACAGTGGCCAGGGACCCAGCAAAGGACGAGTTCAAATTTGTGGACATACACCGACAAAATACCTTTGATGATAAGATTTACAACGTGATTTTTTGAAGACTGTGTTGACGACAATGCCCGCACGACACTGAGGGAGTCTGTAGAGATAATGGATTGTGGGGTGTGGCTTTGGAGTATATGATTAACAACAAGAAGTACACCATTAGCCTCTGCCGTAAAGATACTAGTATGATTATTCAGAGTTCTGGTGACATTAAGGCCGGGCCCATGCGCCGCGCAGGACACAGAGGTGGAAGTCTTAGAGGCATCCGTATAAAATTCAGAATAATGATACTTCTCCTGCAAATACAAGAAGTGCTGCTGAATTGCACATGTGGGAGCTCGGTTTTTATCTACATGTGTGAAAGATGTGTCGCATGACACAGGGCGGAGATGCCATGGTGCTATAAAATCTGTTAGAGAACTTTGGATTGTATCTAAAAAGGAGACAGCAAGCTCTGACGCTTCCTCTCTAACTCTGTAAGAGAAGGGCGCAGAGAACGATGGTCGATTTAAAAGGAGTTCAATCATGGAGGTATCATGAAAAACTGATTTAAAAGGATGGTGAGGCATGGATGAAATTTTAAAAGCATAAAGGAGGTCTGTGTATGCTCGCTGACGTTGTAGGTTCCATTTGTTGCACTCTACATACAGGCTTTCAACTGGACTAGTTCGGAAGGCACCACACGACAAGCGGAGCCCTAGATGAAGCACGATGAGAGCACAGAGTTAATACAGACGTGATGGCAACAATGGAGCTCTAGGGGGTGATTCAACAACGCCAGTTAGATGCCGGCCCATTTTCGTGGATTTCCTCACTCTTACGTTTTCCCAGCTGTTGCGTTTTTCTTTTTCCCGGTCCGGTAAAAAACGTATTAAAGGGGTTCCACTGTATACCCTCGCCAGGTGCCAGCATCGGTGCGTTTCTTTCACATTTTACGGGACAACAGGTGTTTGGGCTTCGTATTACCTTCATTTCCCTCACTGTTCGTCCCAATTTGACACACAAAAAAAGACAAAGCCATTCAGGCCATATAAGCAGCATTATCATTTTTATTATACCAAACAATACCTCAATGAATTAGGAATGTGCCTAACCGTTGTTGCGCAGTTACAAAGACATACATATGTCGAATGTTGCTAATAGCGGGACCACATGATCGCTCAATAGAATACAATACTTTTTTATGTTCCTATACGTGGCATGTGTTGGAGGCAATAATTGAGGACTAGTAACAGTGAAATTTACAGACTCCGCATTTCTGTTTGCAGGTCATGCGTCATTGGAAACAGTTTGCGAACTGTTTACTTAATCCCCTACGCAGGTCTACAGCATAAGTGGCCTACACTGGATGTGGTGGCATCAAGAGAAAGCCAACCAGCCAACTGCTTTCGTCATACCAGACATGCTGTAAGCGATTCGTGGCACAAGAGTTTATGGATCCTGCCCATACGCGACTCACAAAAATGGCCGTGCCACCTTTTCTCCCAGTGTTATTCAGTTGTGTCAATGACTCCCTGCAGTGCTTCTTGCTGCTTTACTGATGCTCCCGATGGGTACGGCAAATATATTCCATTTCTTAAACCTTGCCATCAGCACCCAGAAATCGAACGCAAGTCTTGGCAATCAATAAGGTGTGACAACTCAAAATCCTAGCTTTGACGCAAGGAGCAAGGGGATTTTTATCTTTGACAGGCCCCATCTCATTAAAACCACTCACAACAACGTCCAGCCTCCAAAATCCACTCGCATATTATCCCCACTGTTAGGCCCTAAACTGTGAAGCAGTACATCGCCAGAAATCTTTACGTATGAAGATTGGGAGGGTGAGAAGTCATACTAAATGCTGTTTGTCACCGTACGTGTTGGGTATTGTTGGAGTGAATTAGATGGAAGAGAACTGCGTAGGTCCTATGTTGTCAAAGGCTCCCATAATGTCCTCAGCAAGGATGGCTCTCTTGCTGCGCCTTAGAAGCTCATCCGTACTTTGTGAAAGAGCTCAAAAGGGAAAACTTTAGTTGGGGTTTTTTTTCATTCAGGTGCTACAAGACTTCCTGTCTCAGTTTGTTCGCATGACCACTGTGCCTCAAGTGGCATGCACAGCCACTTTTGATTAAAGGTATGCCCCAGTAATCAGATGATAGATGGTGGCGTATGGCAAGGCCTACGCTCCCCTATTGCCCACGCTCTTCGTTCTACACAAAAACAGATTTGCAAGAAAAGTAAGCAGTAATCCGGGTCCCTTGCTCTCACAGCAAGGCTCCATTTCAGAAATCTTATGTGAACACCTGTTTTAAGCTTAGAATATTAGTACAGGTACAAACCCAGAAAACGCCTGGAGTCCTTCTGACCTTCAAGCTTAGCCAAGCAGTTAAGTGGCACCGATACAAGTGCCGCCGTTGTTTGTGCACTGCACACAACAGAAAGACTACATTTTACAGGACGGTACATGACGCATGCAGGTAAAAAAACATACAAAAAACACACTTGGATGCAAACAAAACGGCTAATCCACGGTTCGCTAAAGGGAAATGCATAGTTCACAAGCAGACATTCGCTGAATCACCTGTGAGCATAAGAGGTCTCCGAGGGGCTCGCGCAAGTGTCGAAATAAAGGAATGATCTCACGTTCTGTTGCGGTGGGAGATGCTGCCCTTGTTGCGGAAGAGCATGTCAGCACGGCCATGAAAGGGTTGCCCAGTCGAGGGCAGAACTGGAGCGAAGGTGTGCGCCCATCACACCTTGTCTACTGCACCTTGAGGAACACCGCAGACTGACAGCAGGACGGGAGCCTCGGGACGAAGTGCAGGTGGGTGCGCCAGTGGCATCACGACGACGCCCCGTAGTGGGCTCAAACCTGGGCTGTGGCTGGACCTCGAACCTCAGCTGCTCGTGGCCTGTGGATACAACATCCAACACAGTAGCTGTCGCAGCCAGTGAGCTATTTCCGGCCGCCTTGCTTCTGCTCGGTCCTCAATCCGGCTTTCGCTCTGGACAAGCGTCACACCCCACCTTTTGGTTGTCGTTTCCCTCCATCAGCAACCACTTGGTGGTTCAGGACCCCGGACTACCTCTTTCCCTCTGGCTTGCTTGCGCAGCCATTCCATACCACGTGGTTCACACAGTAGGTCACATGCAACAATGGGCTTTGTAACTCCACTATCAACCACACTCAGCTGCAATTTCGGGGCTTTTATATCATGCCTTAGGCAATAACAGCACAGAAGTACAAGGCCCAAAATAAGTAGATGGCTGATAAATGGATACGAGACAAATGTCTAAGGCGACAAAAGTGCTTTATACGAGCCATCTTTAAATCATTCATATTATACCAGACGTACTTTCACTAGCAACACTGCACTATTTAATACACATGTATTCAGTAGCGTTCAGGATTCAAAGGTCCGGATCGATATGAAGGTAAGCTGAGTACCACAAAAACAAGTCAACATTCACACACTGTGATAGGAGCAGAATTGTGGCAGCAGTAGATACATGAAGCACACCAGCAATGACACTTATTGCAGCCTGCTTATTTTAATGAAAGCCTTCCGTTTAATTCGACACTCCTGTTGCATTCTCTGGACAGAAACGAACTTCGCACAGTGAACCTCTGCCCAGCACAGGAGCAATGCTTGAAGACTTGCCTCTTCAGAGAGTGCAGCCTCTATACAACATCGAGACGCCCTGTGCTCCATGCACAAGCAGTGAAGTGGATCTCGAAAGCACATGCCCTTTAGACATGGACAGCCAAGCTGCTGGTGGTGAAGCCTCAGAGGACTATTCAGAGCTAAGTGATCTCAGCAAACATAACTGTGCATCTGGGAGCGTATTGCAGCAAAAAAGTGCTACTGGAGATTGTGTCTTGCAAGATGACGGCACACGACTCTCTGACACCCTGGCAAACATAAAGGTGCCAGTAACCACAAAAAGGTGTGGGCGACGGTCCAAAAGGCCACATGGTTACTGTTATTGGGCTGCCAAGGAAACGCAAGAGGGCACCCACTGAGAGGCCATATGCAGAGCTTACTGTGAAGGAAAAGAAAGTAAAGCTGCTCACATGGCTAACAGGATCGCATAATGCAGCAGAAGCAATCAAAGGAAAGCTGCTTGACGAGGACACAGTCGAACAACGGCCAGAGCGGGTTCATAGCGGCATTCGGGATGAGAATGTCGACGTCAACCTAGTGCGGCGTTTTTTCAGCGATGACGCTTGGGAAGCAGTGAAAATGGTCATAGACGCAAAAAACCAAGAAAGCTGGAGTTGCAATGAGTGCAACTCAAATTTGGAAGACCACGACTCGGTAATGTGTGACTACTGTCTGACATGGAGTCACCTGCCGTGCGTTGGCATGCAGAAGAAACCAAAAACAAAGTTGTGGAAGTGCAGAGTGTGTGCAGTGGTGTAGGACTTGGTAGTGTCCTTCCGTAATCATACGTAGCGGTCCTCATTTCGAATGATGGGCTATCAAGCCAGTTCATAAGGAAAATTATGCAGTGCAATGCTGCTTTTTGTCATTTTTTTGTCTTTTTCCTAGTCAAAAGTGTTTTTAAGACGTATTTTTAACCAAAGTCAATGTAGTTTGATGTCTCTAAATGTTGTTCGTGTATTATGTTTGAAAATAAACACTGTTAAAAAAACCCATCAATTTATGTGGAAACGGCAATGGAACATGTAATGTTCGTCGATATTACACCCACTTTGCTGTTCCATCCATAACAGGAACTGTACCGTAGCACTACAAATTTTATATTTACGTAACATCCGATATGTGTGGGGAACTACGCCTGGAGACGCACTTTATCAGAGTATTTTTGACGCAGGGGTCACACACACTGCGGTTGATCCGAGATCTCAATAACGTCTCGCATTTTACCGGCCTTTATTTTTCCGCGGACGTCTATCGCCACATGAGCCGCGCACGCAGTGCGGAACACGACATTTATTGCGGCGCGGATGCCGGGAGCGGCGATCGGCTGGGGACTGGGGTTCCCGCCAACGTAGGTTCCCGCGTCATCAGTGCGGTCTACACTCCGACCATCATTTCAAGTACCGAAGACTGCGTCTGATACCCCAGCTTTGTATGGATTTTGCGCTACACAAGATCGTTTTGCAAGGTATGTACCATTCAGCCATTCATAACTGAGGTATACGATGCGCTATCCGCTCTTTGTGAGTCGCTGATGCGGCGCCAAATTACCTTAAGCCTAACGTGGTTTCTGTTTTGCAAGTGCGATTAAAACGTATTTACACCGCATGCTTGAAGGTAGCCGTTTGGGGGGAGAAGAGTGAGCGAGAGTGACGACATGGGGAGGTGAATGTACTGCGCAAGCGTTTGTTTGTTCGCGATGTGGGAGCGTGATATTCCACTGATAGCGTCACACCGGGCAAGCGAATGCTTACCTGCGGCACTGATTCAAAGTCGTGATAGCGGGACTCATCTGTTTAGTCTCGACCTCGCCGCGGGTAGTGCACGGGTATTCCGAGGATTCTCGAAACCATTGTGATATATGGGAAAAACGAATGCCGGATTGCTCTTCGGGGAATCCGCGGCGAGTCGAAGGTTGATAATTGAAGAGGCGCAGTGTGGCATCACAGTAGTAGCCGCGTGGGCGAAGGCTTTTTTGCGGCAGTGATTTTAAGTTATAGATGGCGTCTTATGAATTATAAGAAGTTTCTAGCCCACGAAGCAGGGAGTTTATCTAGTAGCGCTGTCAGTGCAATTTTTGGCTTTTGTGTAAAGTCGCTGCACGCCAGAAGTGTGCCGGGCAGAGCTTTCCCGCAAAGCGTTTGCGTCGTGCGGACAAACCAACTTACTTGACATTGTTGTCCTAGGGCAAAAAAACCAAAAATATAAGAGAGCGTTTCGCAAGGTCATTTCATTGCCTCCGGGATTGGGCAAAAAAAAAAGACATGAGGACGGCCAGTTTCAGTGCCGGACCGATCGTGGTAGAAATGTGTTGCCCCGAAAGCGCAGAATAAAATTACATACATACCAGCTGCCCCAGGCACGTGCAGTGCTTTATTCACCGGTTGCGGCCTCCGAATGTTCGCCGCACGGCTTCAAATTGAAAACCGATCCTCGGGCTTTCGGCGGCGGCGGGAAGCGGAGCGCCGGGCAGTCGCCATCTGAGCACCCCACGAAGGTGTACCCCTTGTCATCGCCTCCTGTATTGCGATGCCCTTGTATAACGTAGCTCGCAGTCGGATTAAATTGGTTGTTTTTATCGTACGTGAAGTGTAAACGTTGTCCTCAATATCGTCATGGGCAAAACACGCTTGAAATGCTAATGTTTCCCGTTTAAGAACCAATGAAGTTAGGAGGCGTGTGCTTTTGACGCCGGGAATTTCTGGCCTTTATTTAGCGCGTGACTGGCGTTGCACCTTTAAACACGGCGTGGCGCAGGGAATTTTCTGCGAGTGGGAAAGCGATTCTCCATTCATTTAATTTCATTTATTGCATACTGCAGACCTTCGCAGGTCCAACCAGGTGGGCGCGTACGGTACAAGTAAAAAGTACATATACAGGCACTAAAGTAAGGCAGAAATGAAAAAGGAAAAAGGAAAGAATTCGACACACGAGAACAGGTTTACAGACCCAAACAAAACACAGTCAGCAAAACAACCAAAGTGAATCCTTATACAGAGTCTTTTAGGAAGTTCTATTCTTCCACTGTTTGTGGAAAAAAAGAAAATTTAAATGTATCTGTGCATGCAAAATAAGGTGTTAGGGTTGATGCGATATTGGCCTTTGCGGTACATGCTTCTGATGTACATTGCAAAATTGACGCTCTATTGTTCCGCCGTGTGGCTTGGCACCACTGGCAGTATTACCCAGCAGTAGCCCATGTGTATCTGTGTGAGGTAAAAAAGTTCCTTGCAAACGAATTCACTACAGTGAAACCAGGAAGCAAATCATGCTATAAGCCTTGAGCTATATATCACCTAACTCACATTCCGAGTAGATTTTCTAGAAAGCTGTGAGAAGGTGATATGACATAGTCAAATCACCACTTAACAAAATTAGCGTTGCGATTTTTTTTTCAATTTAAGTTCCACTGAGAAAGCGTAGTATCTTAAGTTTATGTCGGGCATACCGGAATCCATCGTGGTTGCTTCGATGGTGCACGGTACTGCCTTGGTGCTACAAATGAAGTTTGACTCCAGCTACTTTTTTTGGTGTATTTTCTTCTATGTTTCCCTTTCAGTTAGTACTGGGTCCAAAGGGCAAAGAAGGTTCTCATGGATGAAAGCCTAAAATCAGAGGAGGAGCTGGATTTATGTCTTCAGGAGCACTGTTCACAACGCTCTATGCATCGGTGCGGCTTACTATCAACACAAATGGCACGAAGGCCAGCGATGTGCAAAAAGGGTGGCCCCTTCTATTTACGCAGCACCACTTCCTGGCACACTTCGAAAGGTACTTCATGAATTGTGCATGCAGTAATTGTTTTTACACTCATTACTACCAATCTGATTGGACTGAGAAAACACATTTATTCAGAGGAGTTACGTCTAACCGAAGCTCATGATTGCCATTAGTATTACATAAGCACCAAAGTAAAGCCACACTGCAGTGTATGGTTGCTGATTGAACAATATTCAATTCGTTAAAAAAAAAATTGCTTTTTTACACATGCTGTCCCAGCTAATGAGAATGAAATGGTAGAATTGTTGATAAAGATTTTGAAAGTTAGCGGTGCACATACGACATGGGATGGCATACAAAGTGCTTCCAGTTACCTGATAGTTAACTCTGTTAGGGCGCTTCATCTCTCACCCAGCTTGTCATAAAATGTTGGGCTCTGGCTTGATAAGGCTTGTGCACCTAAGGTGGTGGTTTCATCTAATTGCAGTGGTGTCATAGTACCACTTCCGAGCATTTCTACACGTTTTGTCAAAGCCTTCGTGCTGCTGTCAAACGACACTGGTGTCACAAACACTACTTGTTTTCTGTGAGCCCTGGTTGTTAACATCAGGCTTCTTGCACAAAACCTCGCTTGTTGGATGCTTGCAGTGTGATTCTTCATACTTGTGTTAGTGTTTGTGGGCAATTGTGGCATTGCGATTTAAAATGTTTTGTAATGACGGGAACATGACGAAAAAGTAAGCACAATTCAGTTACACAATGACGTGCCAACCGTTTTATGCTTCACATTAAGGAATAGCCATTAAACTGTCCATTTTACAATAATGCAAGCGCACAATCCTCCACCTCTATAGTTGCCCAAGCTGCCCATTAAATAAAGTTCTTGCTTATCCTGCTGGCTGCTGATGATCGTGCTGGCGCTTTTTTGTTCGTTCTTTTTCCAGACTGACTAGCACGAGACTGCGGGGACTGTCCTCGGAATCGAGCGTGGAAGATCATGAGCTGCTTCATGCATTTTTACGACACCATGTCAAAACGGAGGAACCACTGCAGCGGCTCCTTCCGACAGACAGGGCAGCGCGAGAACAATGTCGTCCACGGGCGCTGCTCATCGGTCTCTTTCCCCTGATGTGCCTGTTTTTCAAAGAGAAAATTGCGTCGCTCGTCTGTGTTGTGGAGGTAAATACTTCATCGCCCTTATTGGCATGCACAGACCAAGCCACACCCTCACGCATGCCACAACAATTAGTAAAAATATGATTACAGGTAGTACTGGGGTTTTTCCAAAACTTGTTCTTTGTACAAGCAGACAATGAAGAAGTGAGAAGAGGGTGGTCCGCTGCACTGAATGCTGCCTATTGTGAAACCTGCCGAAAATGTACACAGTTGCTGTGATTCTAAGAAACAGGAGGAATCACATCAAGCAAAAAGCAATAATAAAGTAAAAAGGAATGCACGAAAAAGTGACGTGCTCAATTGGCTTCATTCATACCATCAAGAATTGTCTCTAGGTGCTTCTCAGTACTTGAAATCATGAACTTGGTTTTATTTCTTGATGTGCATATGCACCATGAACAGTAAGCAAGGCTGTTTGGTGCCGTCTGCTATGCGCGTAGGTATGGGTGTCAATCGATTATTATGGGTGAATGTCCATTACCCCAAATGTCTTTATAGAATGGCAAGATTGTTCACCCTGCAGTCGAGCTTTGTGGGGGCACAAAACCACAGTCTGCTTCTCTTTCTCTTTGTTATGCTCTGCGGTTGTTGGCAGACTTGCAGCTCTTTCAAGGAATAGGGGGTAGAAAAAAATCTGGCATGACATTTGGTTCAGAATTTTTGAAGTTACGCAAATCAGTTTACATGTAGCAGAACTAGCAGTCATGCACTGTCTCTAACATCTTGTTACACTTTTTTTGTTAATTCTTTGGCTTCTTCGAACAGTTTTGTTGCCGACCCATAAACCACGCTCCCATAGTCCAAGCGGGACCCCACCAAGCTTGTGAAGACACGTAATAGGAGTGGTGTGAAAGGACCTTAAGTATGTTTATTGCTTTGAGGCATTTATGTTTTAGTTGTCTGATGTGAGGGATGAATGTTAGTTTCTCGTCTAATACGACGCCTAAAAATTTGTGTTCCTTTTTTACAGGAATCAAGTCACCATTCAATTTAATTTCAGGGTCGGGTTGGATACCGCGCCTCTTTGAGAAAACGACGCAGGTACTCTTTCCAGGATTAATCCTAAAACCGTTATGATCTGCCCAGCGAGCAAGCTTGTTTGCCCCAGGCTGGATCTGTCGTTCACATATGGACATATTACACGATTTAAATGATATTTGTACGTCGTCCACATACATCGAACAAGAGATTGTTGGTGGCAATGCCTTCCGAACTGAATTCATTTTCACTAAAAACAAAGTGCAGCTCAAAACACCACCTTGAGGCACGCCATTCTCCTGCACGTGAACGTTTGAAAGTGCCGAACCAACTCTGACACGAAATGTTCGTAAAGATAGGTAACTGGACAGAGTGTTCAGCATGTTACCAGATATACCAAAGGATTTGAGGTCTCTAAGGATGCCATAGCGCCATGTAGTATCATATGCCTTTTCAATATCAAAGAACACGGTCATGCAATACTGCTTATGTAGATAGGCATCTTTAATGTAAGATTCTAGCGCTACTAGTTGGTCATTTGTAGACCGCCTCGCCGTGAAGCCTGCCTGGCAGCTCTCGAGAAGACCATTGTACTCAAGAAAGTACACGAGTCTCCTGTTGATCATCTTCTCGAGAAGCTTGCCCAGGCAGCTTGTGAGGGCGATACATCTATAACTAGCGGGAGAAGGGTCCTTACCCTCCTTCAGAAACGCCACTACAATAGCCTCCCTCCAAGATTTTGGGATGTGCCCCGAAAGGCATATGTTATTGTATAGGTGTAGGAGTGTTTCAAGTGTATCTGGGTGTAGGTGTTGTATCATGGTGTATGTAATCTGATCTGCGCCTGGAGCTGAAGGTTTACATGTGCTCAGTGCAGCCCTCAACTCATAGAGTGTAAATTCAGAATTGTAACCAGATTTTGACCTGTTATTGTCATGTAGGGACTTCTTTTCACAAGTATTTTTATGTTTCAGGAAAGTGTTTGTGCTCCTCTAGAAGTAAGTTTAGAGGAAAATATCTGTGGAAAGCTTTATAAAACTGGAAGCGTTTTATAAAAAATACGCGTGAGCCTGGAGTTTTGTTTTTTCTTCAAACTACAAGTTTTTTCTCCAAAGTGTACAAGTTTAGTGGTGCGCAGATTGTTTATTTTCGTTCCAAAATTTACACGAAAATTTCAGATTCACTTCTGAATTCTCCATGAGTAATCGTTTTCCTTTGGTGCAAAAAATGATAAAATATCTGCACATTCCGTGGAAATTGCTCCCACTGTTTCGTGTCTCAGCACCTTGTGAAGACCTGGACGATGAGGCTTTGTTTTCGCGCTGTATGCACGTCAGGAAGAAAATGATGCAACATGTTTTATTGATCATTGAAGAGAATTTCAGCAAAATCGAAGAAGTGTTTTTTTGAATAAGCCTCTGAACTTGGAGTGTTATTGTTTTTTCTTCGATGTTGCGCGCCAGCCGCCAGTTGCTTTTTAACTGTGCTTGCACAGACACTATATCTACGGGCCTTATTTGTGCTTGCCAGGAGCAGCCCTCACTAAAATTTGAAGGCTCTAGCTCCCTTACTAACGATAATACTGGCCCACAAAGTACAGAACAAAATGCGCTCTGAGCAAGATTTGTCATTTTATTAGAAAAATATGTTTTTCTACCCAACGATATTGTGGGGGGAAATGTACACCAGGCGTACATTAAGAGCAAAAATTACCATTCCCGCCTGATAAGTATATATTTTTTGGTAGCGTCGCTGAATTTGGCCGCGGCGCAGGGGCAGGTAGCGGCCGGGGTCCACGCGGTACGTTCCAATTTTTTTTTTGTCGGCCAAAATTATTTCCACCGAAAATATTTGTGAATCCGCACATTACATGCATGCGGTAATGAGGTAAACAAATTTCAAGCGAATTGAAGAGGTCGAACAGCCATGCTTTGTTTGATCTTACCTGAAATGACCCAAGACACATTCAGGCACATTCACATCTGGTCTTGACATCTGGTATTTCGGTCCTGCAGGACCACAACGAGATAGATAATACCCTTCTTTAACCTCCACACCCGGTTCAGTATAGGGGCAAATGGGTAGCTTTAGGACAATCAAAATCATTCAGTTTGCATGGTGGCATTTGCTGAATCTGCACTTTTAGTGAGGATACAAACATGTATGTCCGCAGAAACTGGTTACGGGCTTAAAAATTGTGCAACATAATATTACGTCTTATCTTTCAGGAAACTTGCAGGCATGAACCCAGAAGAGGGCACCCGCCAGCCATCTCGAAAAATCACTACCATGCACCCCAAAGTCCGGACCGCCCTCCAAAAATTGGAGACATTCCGGAGCAAGTGGTTCGATTGTGCAGCCCTGTTTTGAAGTCTCAACTTTAAGTTTTGCACAAGCGTTTTATTTTTTTACTTCGTTCATTCCTTTGGTTTTGTAAAGCCTATTTTTTTAGTAGTCTTGTACCATGTAGCACATGTAGTCGAAATAGACGTTCCAGCCTTACAGAAGTGTTTTAATTCACTCATGGTGAGGCCACAGTTGTGGCTCAGTGCCGTGAGGACACTCTTGTCGGCAACGTTTGGCAGTTTTTGCTTCCTCTTAGTGTGAATGTAACGTGGGCTTTAACTCTTTCGGGACCGCTCCATAGGCCATCGATCACATATGATCAATGGTTTCACGAGCCTGCAGAATACAAATTTTCGCTCGATGGAACACCTAGCGACATCTAGGAGATAGTTTGAAAACTATAGTTTTCCCTTTTGTGAAGTTTCTTTTTTTATCGCCACGCGGCAACGCATCAGATATTTTATTCTGACGGGCAGTGGTTTCGAATGTAAACAAACATGGCGTCATACTCGCGCGAGCGCGATAAGAAATCCGCCTCATCTCGTCTCGCATATCTTCGCCTTCTACTGTGGATTTTAACGATGAGAGTGGCAGTGAAGAGTCGGAATGCGGCTTTAGAGATCGGATTTCAGCTCGAGTGAGGATTCAGGTGTCGATCAGCCTGGAACATCAAATCGCGCTCAAAGGTGGGTGTTGGTTTCGGTTTCAATTGTCTCTGGAGTAGGTATGTGCGCTTGAAATATGTTCTGGCTGGTTTATATTTGTTCGCTAGGGTGTTAACTACCTATGGTGGTGATCTCCTGCCACCATCTCAGAAAGGGATCAAGTTTTCGCCGAGACGAAAGCCCGGCGTGTACCTGGGCGACGACGTAGCCATGGCCCTAGTGCCAAAGAGATCACACACAAAACAAAAAACCAGTTACACCTAGCCGCATCAAACTTTCGCGATGAAGAAACAAAGCATTGTGTTAGATTTTGTATATCCTGAAATAATTTTATTATTTTTTAATATTTTTATATTTACGCTTTTTTCTATCTTTTTCTGTAGTTTTTTTACAAAGTTCTTACTTTAACATTTTTTCATGGTTCTATCGTCAGTGTTGAAGTAAAACTTGGTATTGTATGTCAAAGAACATATAATTAGCTGCATTTTGGTATATGCTAAGGTAGGATGGTGCCTTTGCTTTATGTAATAAAAAATTTGTAGCGAGACCTCACTTTTTCTGGCGGTCCCGAAAGAGTTAAGCCAGTTTTTGTTTTTTGCTTGAATTTTCACTGTAAACGTTTTTTGTTCAGTAGCAGCAATGAGCTTTGGGTTATTCATGCTAGTTTATTTTATTTTTAATGTCACTTTGTACCGCTGATTAAAAAATAGCAGGAATGAAAATTCAATGCGGATTACCTTCATGTCAGAAACTTTGAAAACATCTATACAAGTGCAGCATTCAGCCTATCTTGTAGGCTGAATGTAGCTTGTAGCCTATCTTCAAACTTCAGCCGATTCCAGGAGAGCAGGAAAATTTGGTACTCGACAGAGTGCGTGATATTGACTTTCCATGAACTGTTAAGGTGATAAATGTACTGTGTGCTACAATAGAGCTTTTGACGTAACACACACTTGCAGCATATGCACAGCCAGAGAATATGCTAGGATGCTATGCATTTTTATTCAGTCTGAATAGTTTTGCATTCAGGAGCTTTAAGAAAAGGCTCAAGACTGTTTTGTTGCTGCTTTTGTTGCTACAATTTCACTGACTCAATCGTCTTGAGCTTGCAGCTTTTTTAAAGCTTGCTTAATGCAAAACAATTCAGATTGAATAAAAGTGCTTTTAATTCCAGCATATTCTCTGGCTGCACGCATGCTGCAAGTGTGTGTTACGTTACAAAAGCTCTATTGTAGCACACAGTACATTTACCATTTTAACAGTTTACGGTAAGTGTGCATGTTTACTTCATTACCACACGTCCCATAAAAAGACATTGCAACACAATTCCTGCAGTTAGAAAGAATAGGAAATGTTCTGTAAACATGTTGTACGGTACATTTCCTGCAGTCTAGTTGTACAGAACAGGCTCTGTACTGAGCTAGTACAGAGTTTGTTCCATAACCCACCATTGCGGGACATTTCCTGTAGTTATGTTGTATACAACATTCTCTGTTCACTATAAATATGGGTGATGTTCCGTAGCCTAGCTACACGGGACTTATACTGCTTCCAATTTGTACGGAACATTTCCACGTATTCAGGTAATATGGAATTTGTTCCATAATCTAGAACCACGGAACACGTCCCATCACCTGATACTACAGAACATGTGCCATAATTTTGTAGTACAGCACATGTTGTGGCAACAAGGTGAGCATGAACATGTCCCGTAAATTTATGGGCATTTTTCTAACAGTGCAGGCACAAGTGTGTTAATGCAATTTGACTCTTCGTTTGCATGATGTTTGAAAAGAAACCCTATTAGTTTTACATCAAGGTTTCATCAAGCTGCAAGAGAGCAAATGCTTTGAAAAAATCCTACAAAAATATTTTGGCTTGCATCTGATAAATTGAGATGGCACCTATAACGAGAGGCACGCGCAGCTGTCCAGGGCCAATAAGTAGTAGTGCCACAGTGGGTATTTGGTGATGCAATGCCCTTGTACTCTGAAGGACGACAACCAGCGAAGCTGGGTGCACTCTAAGAAGTGCATGTCGTTTTGTTTGTTTACAAACGTGTACAAAACACGTTTGTTTTCAATTTGTGGTTCAGCATGCTTCCTAGCAAATGCGCCGAGTAAAACACGGAAGGACTCGAGCGGACGAACGCGAGGTTGTCCGTTTCTCTCCATCATCGCGGGTATCTTACCGTCTGCTAACACAACTTAAACCGGTCGACCACAGAAGACAGCATCAAGTTGCATCGGGCCGGAAGATGCCTACGTTGAAATCACCTGCCAATATATAGCCGGCACGTTATCAGCAATTGCGTGAAGCGTGGCTGCGCGTACAAGCCCCCTCAACGCACACATACTACACACGCCCGTGCACGCATAAACGGACCATGAAGAAAAAAAACCGGGGGTGGGAAGACGGGACGAAGACAGAGCAAAAAGACCGAAGTTGTTAGCGCACTGTCCCGTCGGATCAATTGAGGACAACCAAGGACGAAGCTGCGCTCTTTCAGCTGGTCTTGTCATTTTTCGTCTTCGTTTCGGCAGAATGGACCTCTCCCTGTATGTAAACGTGACGTCACGAAGCGCACGTGCGCGACGGGTGGCGCCTGCTCGCGGCGGCGAAGTGCGGTGGCGGTTGGCAGAACGCGCCTGCTCCGACGGCCCGGCCTGGCCGCGCCAGCCGCACGGCGCCCGAAAGGAACGATGTGCCGTTGGTTCGGGCCGTCACTGGCCGCCCAGATTGCAGGTGGGGGTCTAGCTATCCTAGCTGTGCCCGTCGCACCTCCATGTAGCTTTCCGCATCAACAACCTCCGCAACAGTTTCGTTTACCGTACGGTCAACTGAAGGGCGACGCTTTCGGATAATCTGTGCGCGACAGCCTAAACGAGTCATTCTGAAGGTTGGTGCTGTTGCGACGCATTCCAAGAATGTTTTTTTTAAGATTCTTTGTGTTCGGACACATGCCAAGGAAAGCTAATTCATTGTTGATTTCGAGGTCTGCTTAAGCTAAGCGCGGTGCCTCAGGCAGCGTACGTGCACACTCCCTGTTCTTGGTCTCTTTGCGTCGCCCGGAGACAGTGGCGTACACACGATTCATGTCGAGGGGAAAAAGGAAAGGTAAAGCATGAAAGGATTAAAAAGTAAAATAAGCAGCAACGAAACAAAAATATGAAGAGCAACAGCCAAAAATTATTCCAATAAAAATATTGCGATGATGTCGTTCTCTACGTGATTGACCGATTGTTTTGTTACCTTTTTCCCCAGTGAGATCGCGAAACGGTTCATCGTCATTGTGTGAGTAACATAGCAGCCACATATGGTTAGTGCGCATAGCTTGCGACAGTGCACTGAAATAATTTTCGGTAGTCCTTATTTCATGATAGTTAAAGTTAGTGTCCTTGTACGCCCGCTGAATACGAAAGCGTCGTGAGACCGCAACAAAAGAATACATTCACTGAGTGTGTTCGCTTAGGGCACACACATTTTTCGAGTTTTTTCCAGTCGCATGAGTGGCCCATCTCGCGCCGAAGGCACGATGCTACATCTGAGCACGGTAAGCATCTCTGTTTTGCCGCATCCTCAAGGCAGAATATAATTGGTCAAGGTAAAAATTTATTGCACTTACAAGCAATGAATTTCGTTCGTCTTGAACAGATCCCCCATAAGACCAAACTTGTCGTTGTCGATCTGGCGGCAGGCGGCTATCGCGATCCCTCGTCGAAACATTTATTTCGTGTCGCCTAAGCAGGTTAGGCATTCATTGTGTTTTTAATACAGTGCTCTACCTCCTCAAAACATGACAATATTTCGCAGCAAGAAAATTTCCGTGTGCAACCTACCAAATTTCTCCTGGTGCTGCATGATAGCAGATGGTTGATAAAAAGCATCATTTCATGGCACGAATCAGCGCGGGCTGCCAATGTAGACGGTATGACTGCGCTTTGGAGAACAGCAGAAGTTCGATTCATTGATTGATTGATTATAGGGTTTTAACGCGCCGACGCAACGCAGGCGATGAGGCGCGCCGTAGTGGAGGGCTCCGGATTAATTTTGACCACCTGGGGATCTTTAACGTGCGCCGAAATCTCGTACGCACGGGCAGCAGAAGTTCTAGAATGGGAAATGTTGCTACGAGTAAGAGCAGACCATGTCGCTGCTTTGGCTGCCAGCCTCTTCGGCACATTGCGCGCATCCACAATACACGCCGAATTTACCTCTTTGGGGACTCCGTAAAGTCTGATGCCGCTGATTTTGCTCGCAAGATTTGCGTAGCCGAGAGCACAGCAGCCCACCGGCATCAGAAAAGCGAACACTTAAACAAAAATTCCAATTTTGCGCGCGTCTAATGCAGCCTCACTGCATTCGCCGCGCGCGCCGGTCCGAATGTTTTGCCAACCAACCTCCCGGCCACACCCAGCACGTGCGCTTTCCGTGACGTCACGGCCGCTGCGTGACGGAGAGGTCCATTGTTTTGCTTGCGGCGACGGCGTTTGTCATGTGACTTTGAGCAGCCAATGAGGGGCGACCGCCGGCAGAATAATAATAAAAAAAATTCGGACGGCGAAGCAGAATACTGCCAAAACACTGGTGATGACCCGTTTTGAGCCAGCCAACAGCTACAAGAGAAATCAAAGCACTCGGTCGGCATTACTTGCAAGCGAAGTTCAATCAAAACACCAGCTTGAAACTGCGCGACACATCCTCGAAAAAGTTTAAACGCAACGAAATTTAACCCAGCCGAGGAAAGAACGCAACTCGCGAAACAACGCAAAAGTTTACGGCACAAATGAACACCACGGACACCGTTAATTCACTCGCGCTGTTTCGTTCGCGGCCTGCTTCAGTCTTTACTTCCATGAATTTTTCCAATAAACTTGCAACAAGCCCGACGTGTTCTTACTCGCAAAAGCGTTGCGAGGCTGACGCTCTTCGAAAGCGGCAAGGTGGGGTTCTAAGCCTTATAAAGTCCGTAAACAGGGTACGTAAATAGTCGCTGAGCTTTGACAAATTCGTAGTTGCAGTCTGCTTGTCAGAAAAGAAACTTTTCCAATACTTCAGTGCTCTCACCTGTAAGCGTCCTTGCGCCAAAAGCACGTGTCTTGGCCGACTCACCGCAGCACGTTTCAGTCGACTTCGCACGCAGTTCACACTTCCAACAAAAGACAAACGCTTGCATTGAAGAGTTCTACCACAGAACAGGGAGGATTTGTTCTACGAAATCCCGGTAAAAAACGGGAGGTTGACACATCTCAGAATGCCTGAAAACAAGTTCTACGCGAGTTTCAGCAACAGGACGGGCGCAAACGACATGTCAACACTTCACTTATAAAGAGGTTCAAGAGGGATGAAAGGTCTGAAAATGTGGATAAATGAGGGCCACCAGCGCTGGAGTTTTTCGGCATGCAGCGCCGCCGCACTCCCTGCAACTATGGGTAGTAACTTAGCAGACGGCGCTCACGACGCTCACTACTCACTAGCAGGCATTAGTATGTAACAACGTTTTTAAAAAGGCTGCGTCTGCTGCAACCCGGGGCTTCCGAGCCGATTCCCCCCGAACTGGCTGCTGCGCCCCACGGAAGTGACGTACGTCAACAAAAAAATTGCGTAACTGCATTACATTGCAATTACTTCAATAGTGTTGCATATTTTCGGCAGTGACACACTAATATTACAGTATCAAATATTTTCGAATTGCAGCACAAATAATTGTTACCACGTCATTTATTTTCAATATTCCTAGTTTTCCCGTTGTCTTATGTTATTAGTTTCACGGGCTTATGACATGCTCGTGGTCAAGAAACATTCAACGTATTTAACTTGAGCTTTGCCTGAGTTTTGTAACCTTAGTTTGTTGTCTTTTAATATGATTCCCATCATCCCCTAGTCACCGTGACGTCATAGACATGCTTTGTAGATGTTTGCATTATATTTTTCTCTGCGAAACTCGAGTTTGTTATTGTTTTTGACACTCGCGTAGAAGAAGTTGTGTAAACAAAGCACTTTTATAGATTTACCACGGGTTTTACGGATGACCTACGGACGAGCGGCATGGAGAAGAGGCCGAATTCCATCGAAGAGCGAATTTTGGCCCCGTACTGGCCTACGTACGGGTAGAGTTCACTCTAGTACGGGCTTGTCTGTTCCGTGGTACGTCTGTTCCGAGTTTGTTCTGTTGGCCTGTTTCAAATATTCCAGCTTCGCGCGGTGCCGAGGCAAGCAAGAATGTACGAGCGTCGGCGTTGTGTGGAGTCGCTCACGAGTGGTGCGGTGCTGCGCTGTGTTTTCGTTTCATATGAGGTGTTCAGCTCCAAGCCTGTGTCACCGCGCTTGTATCTTCTGCAGTAATTCACAGTCTTCAAAGTCCGATGACTATTCGTGGCAGCAACGCGAAGTGCTGGTCAGCGCTTGCGCAGAGCGCAATGTTGTCATATCAAATACGTACGTATCAGAACCAAATGTTGCCCCAAAATGTGCAGTGAAGTACGAAGCACCGTGTTGCCTTCAAAACGTGACCGATGTGTGTGGTGCGTCATAGTTTTCCAGAGGTTTGTTTGTGTGAAGCTGCTGGCGCCGCAGTCATCGATGCTATCATCACAGTCATTGTTATACACGGTGTTGTGTCGGTATCACAACGCGAGGCAAATACTTTGATACTGCTCCGTACTCGACTTGCAAGTGTCCAGATTCGTGTCGCTGCAGGAGTGTATACGTGAATAATCTAGAGCCCCATCAGCTAGCAATGGTGCGTCGCAGTGACAGCGAGTTTTCGTTCGTTCGCTTCAACTTGCCGTGATCCCTGTCGTTACAAGCGTGGCCAAAAAATGCGCCCGGATATCTGTCGTGAGTTACTGTGGCATTTTCCGTGTGTGTTGTGTTCGTGTGCTCCAAAATTTACGATTGTCGCCAAACGTACGTGATCGTGCCCATTTATGACAGGCTAGGTGATGCGTCAGTGGCTCAGCAATAACAGATGCTACGTGCTGTGTTGAACTGTTATATCTACATTCTAAGCATACCATCTAGGTGACTCTGCGTAGTTGTTGTTCTATTTGCTCTAACCTTCAGTTGCCTTGTTCGTCTTTTTGCAGGGTATTGTTTATTTACGTGTGCACGGCAGCATATTAGCACTAAATCAACCTTACACACTTACCTGTACATGCCTAACCCTCTTTGTAATCACGTGTGCATGTGCTACTGTTGCCCTGCAGTATTTCGTCAGCTACTGTGCATGCTAGCAAAGATTGGTTTGCATGTCATTCTGAACCCATTGCTAATAGCCTGAATTTCCTTTAGTATTTACTAGCATACCTTTTTCTTTCTCACCTGCTGGCTTCGTGTTGCTTTTAAAAGGAATGAATGATTTAACGCTTATGTCGGACAAACTTGTAAAAAACAATACACGGGATATACCTGCTAAATTTCTCAATGGCACAAAGCACGTACACTGATCGCACAGGCTAAAAGTATGTCTGACGTGCTCCACACTCTTCGGTCTGCCCCTCAACGCAGTCTAGCTTGATTTTTACCCAACCGGCCCCAAAACCACTTCTGCTCACTGACGAGCCAGGGTCACTGTCACGCCCACTTCACAACATATAGTGAAAGCAGTCTGTTCTTATTTTTACCCAACAAACCAAACCCACTTCAACTCACTGACTAGCCATTTTAGAGTCACTGTTAATAATTAATGTTACTAATAATTAAAAAATCCAGATGTAACTGTAGCGATTGGTTGAATGTGCTGAAGGCGGTAGTGAAAGTCCGGGGTGGGCGGACTTTGACGGATCGCTTGTGGGTTTCAGTGGCATTTGACTAAGAACGGCTCTCACGGGGTGGAAGCCCTAACATCCTTCTGCTCGCAAATCCATAAAATATTTCTCTGTCTCGTGTTTAATGCAATGCAAAGTTGAGGCCATTGAAAAGCACCATCAGAGAAACATGAGGAAAGCGTTGCTTTTGCCTCCGTGGAATGAACCAAGGTGGACCCGCTAGGTATATCTGCATCTAAGCATACATTGGGTGCTACTGCGCAGCCGACTGGTACCCGTTGGCAACCTGCTTCCCACACAACAAACACAAACACATGCCTGTTGCATGCGGCCTGTGCGCATTTTGTTTGTCTGCGTGGAATGGAATCGCTGTGCCAGCAGGAAATTCATGAAGCACTGCAGGGCAGTGCAACAGTCGCCAGAAAAATTTCCATCGGCAGACTCGCATACTCGAATGGCAACTGGCAGGCTCCATGGTTCAACACAGTGGTAATTCCAGTGTGCCACCAATGCAACAAGTCTCTCCATAGTATCAGGAGATTCGAATATAGGTTAACAAGGGCGGTATGACAACTGTCGCCGTGCTGAAAAATGCCACAACAGGGCTGTACTGTGCACAGATTTTTTCTTGCCACTCCCATCCCACTGAGTTGTGCCAGCTTCCAAGTTTACCCCGTATCATTTCAAATTAACTGACGTTTGCTGGTGTTTGATTGATAGATGCAAGCACCAGTAAAGTGTGTCTGTCATCTTTAGCACTAAAATCATGTTCTCAAGGGGAAACCGAGTTTAATTAACGAGGTTGCGGACATGAAAGCTGGCAGTGCTCATGGGGTCGTAGCAGAAAAGTTGCAGCATGGCGTCGTGCTGTTTTTTGCTATGTTGATGTTATAAAGCGCATGGTATTTATATGGGTCATACGTTTCAAACAAGGCACTAGCTGGAAGTCGTTGCTGTCCCTTCCCTTTGTTACACTTTGTAGTCGTGCTCTTTGTTTGAAAAAATTATTAGAAACTAGCTAGTGTAATTACAATTATAGAACTAATTTTCTGTGAAGGAAATGCTGCCTTGTGCCGGCTAAAGGATATACACTGTTTTGGCTACACACATCATAAGACAAGATAGCAATGCAATACTCTACAGAGCCCGTGCACAAGCTGCTGCCTTGCATTGGTCTGACCCACAGAATTGACAGGAACAGCTCCCCAGGACTGATCCCGAGCAAAGGTTCTGGCTCGCTTCATGCCCCTCAACTTCACAGAAGTCAATGAAACCTTGTTACACAGGCTGCGGCTCTTAAAGTAGCATTGACCTGAAAGTATCTGCACACAATCGGACGCGAGGACAGCCCAGACTGCCTTCTGTGTAAGGCTGTACAGAGACAATTGATCATTTGCATAGTTTTTGACCAAGGTATACTAGTGGGTGAAAAGACCTTGAAGCAGCCTTACTACGCTTGAATGCTTACCCTCTGTCTGAACGAAAGATTTTGGCACGTGGGCTGACACGAGAAGCAAGATCGAGCTGTCAAATCGCTGCTTGTCCTGTCAGGACTCTTGGGTCTATGTGTGTGAAATTTCACAAACTGCGGAACTTTTTTTTATGGTCGGTAAATAAGTTATGCTGAATTATGCAGTGATTAGTCTGTTTCTGCGCCCCATACATGCTTTAAGTTGTACATAAGTTCATTGGTTGATTTCACTGTCATTTCTCATACCCTCAGTATTCAGTACCCTTCCTTGCCCCAGTGGGATTTAAGTAGCAGGCCCAAGTTCAGTTTCTCAGGCTGGCCTCTTCTCCTTTCAAAAATCTTTTTACTATCTCTACCTCTCTCTTGCCAGCATGCCAGGTGCTTGTAACGGTTTACTAGGATTCGCAACGGTCACCATACGATAAAAATTTCTTATGACTACTTTCATTGCTGAAGTTCACTGCACTCAGTTGTACTAGGGTGTTTGGCGCACAATAGTAATTATGACTGCAGACAGCCTACAGTTCTTAAAGCCCACATCGAAATCCTGCCACGGACTCGTTCTTGCCTTCACTTCGATAAGGCTGTCACAAATGGGTTGATTCAGCCGAACATGCTGGAAGGGATGTTTTTTCTACACTCTGAATTAATGTTTGATCATTGTGCATACATTAAAGCATTTTGCTGGTTCTTCCTTTTTATCTCTTGACACCCAGTGCAACCAATGGGCTGGTAAAAGCTGTGGCTTGTCATATGTGTTTCCAGTTCATAATGGTGCATTCTGCTTGTTGCCAAAGCCAACTGCAGAAAAGTTCTTCAGCCATAATGCAGTGCTGGCGATGGTTCTTTGTGGGCTATAAAAGCAAAATGTACTGGTTGTTGGTCAAATAAAGTGAGCCAATTTTAATGTTTCTTTCCCAATGCCGGATGTGTTTTCTTGGAGGTTGTGTGTTTGCTTAGTCCTTTTGGGAACAGTTGAGCATGTATGGCTCATGTGTTGGCCATGAGACTAATCAGCATTTGAAGGTTCATGGGGCAGGTACAACTTGTACAGCTGGTGAGCGAAGGGATCTAACTATACATTTCCGATTTTCTGCAAACATGTCACTAGCATACAACAATTAGGATTTATAATTTAGCTGCAGTTCTTTTTTACGACAATACTGCTATTGTGCCCATTATAAAATTCATAGTAATTACGACCAGCCGCCATACGTTGCTGGCCGTAATGTGGCGGCCGTCATCAGAAAACATCATGTCATAGTTACTCCCGCCGTTTACCCCGCACGTGTGCACGCGTTTTTTGCGATGAGCGTTGCGGCATCAACCTGGCTTGCCCCGTGGTGCTCGGAAAATACCAGGAAAACAGTCACGTACGTCTGCGCCACAAGGATGAGCCACAAGACACCTCGCAGACGCCCAGCTCGCGAAGCCGGTTCTACCGCGTGCCGACGCATTTCACTTTAGGAGGAATGGGAAAGCCTGCGGACAAAGCAATCCGGGTCAGCCAGTCATGCATGCGGAAGATGGATATGACGATAATTTTAGGGACCTTTTATGCGATGACTACTACTGCCATCAGTGAGAAGCGACGACCGGAAACACGTAAATAAACAAATTTCGCGCAATACGTGGGGTGGTGTCATTCAGTGCTTCAGGAGGATCTAAAAAGAAAATCCCTCCAGCTCGCCTTGCGTCACTTAGTGCAAGTTTCGCCAGTTTTAAAGACGAAGGTTGTAACATCAAACGCGAAAACTGACCGTACATATACTGTGGCGTCGGCGGGGCCACCGCTGTATGGACTGGTGTACTTGAACTCATTTCGCCAGAGCAGCAGGCCAAATCCTCTCACTACGGCGCTAAACCGGCACCTTGGCAGAATGGAACCTTGCTGCCAACGTGCTGCCAGCTGGCAGGCTGCACGTGGCAGACGTATACGCGTAAACGGAATGCGCATGCACATAGCTCTGACTGCTGGGGAACTTCAGCGTGATGAGATCCAGTCTGCTTGTCAGAAAACGAAGGCCTGTATGCTTCTTTCTTTTTGGACAACAAACGGTCACATGGTTGGCCGGTTCTTCATCACTTGCAGTGGTAGGCTGTTGGACAGCTGCTGCTATGACCAGAAGCAACATGCGCACTACTTACATGACGTTTGTATACAAATATGTGCAACAACGCTTTTATCAATTTGGTGTTGACAGGAGCTGTGGGCACAGTTTATGTGGGAGACTATATTGGCGCTACATTTGCTGCCCTTACCAGCGTGTGGTACAGCGCTGTGCTCTCGCTGTTTATTAGTTACCAGCACAATTTTTACAACGGTGTGTGAAGTTGGTGAAATGAAGTACAGTGTATCTCCTGGATTGGTCGGTGCTTCCTGCTTCGGCGTGATTCTTTCCAGGCTAACAAGGGTGGCAAAGTTGTGCTTGTGCCAGAAGCCAAATTTTTTGACACTTTGTGATCACTTGTAGCACTGCAGTGTACCTTGTAACTTTGGAAGCTCGGAAAAGTTGGTACAACATGACCAAATATACAGAGTTGTAGGCACGACGAAAAGAGGCATATTAACACGCGTTTACTCCAAACATCTGTTTGTCCACATCTAATATAATTCAGGCCTCTTTTGTCCCAGCTGTGCTGATTTCACTCCCCAAATAAGGCACCTGCTGGTCTTTTTATGCACAGAAAGTATGGTGAGGTTTCAAAACTTTCAGGCTGCTGCGCCAAAACTATACGGACAAAAACGCTGGGTGTTCAGCGGCGCGTACTACAGTGCACCAGAGTGGAAGATCAAGTGCACTGGGCACCAGTATCTAGACCCAAGAGAACTCTTGTCAAATGAAGGGCCTTCAAAGGTATCCTAATTGGCCTATTCTTCTCTCCCCACAAAAAGCCACAGATTCTATGATCTAAATGGGAGCGCAAGCAAGCCCTTCGTGCACACTATTTAGACCTTTGCCGGCAGAGTCTTCAGCAGTGCCCACGTTTGAGGACACAGACCCATTCTTCCCTATTGAGCCACAGCAGATCAAACCTGATGGCGTGATATGGGGCGCGCACACAACCTTCCAAAATAAAAGAGAAAGAATAAGTGCGGTTACAAAAGCCGGCGAATTTAAACGTGTGCAAACCACCAATCTCCGATACTCCACTCGGAATGGTTTTGCCTTGCCCGCAGGTGCGCCGTAGATAATACAAACACCGAACGACAAGCACGATGTACCAAGGAGAGAGTTATCAAGCCTGCGCTTACGGCGCGTACAAAAAGCGCGTGCTTTTCATCGTAAAACAATGAAAAGCACAGCCGACCTAACATGAGTGCCGGCACGGGCCGCTTTGCACGGCCGGCATGGTACTTGTACTAGTTTCGGCGATCAACAACGACGACCAAATCCAAGAAATAATAACAAAAAACAGGTGACGTCACTTCCGTGGGGCGCTCCAGCCAGCCCCGATCGGGCGAGGCTGGAGCACCCCGGGGGAAAGGATCCCCGGGGTGCCAGCAGCCCTTTGCCAAGTTTTTATGACGCCACTAGTGGCGCTCTTGACGAGAGCTTTTCTTACAAACTGAATTCAAGCGATTCAAGCCAATTTAATATTTTTCCCAAGATTTTTAAAAATAATTTGTCAATTTACTTATATTTTTATTTTTTTCGGCAGTTTGACCGCAAAGCAACGACAACAATGGCGACGCACAAGCCAAAAGTAGTCAAGAACGTGGCACAAGCGTCACAACTTCGCACCTTGCTCTATACTAGCCAGTGGACTAGATGTAAAGCATTATTGGTCCCATGAAATTTTTGCTATATTATTTGTTATGGCAGCGTCTGGAACCCCCGCGCGGGGCACGAGATTGAGCCCCCTCGCAACGGCTCCTGCCCCGCGTGACGTCATAAATACGTCATAGTGACGTCATATTAACAGCAATTGTTATTATATTGCGTAGTAGAATACAAAAAGCACATTTTTTTACATTTTATACAAAATTAGGAAGCCATCATTGCTGGAGTTTTAGTTTTATAAAAGAATTTTTTGTTTCGTTCTGCGGTTGCCGAAGCCGCCGATGCTGCCGCTGCTGGCGGTATGGCGTATCCGAAAGTGCCGAAAGCCCTGAATGCCTGAATTTCTTGGGTCGACAAACTGTAGATGAAGCAGAGTTGATAGAGTTAGAAGCACTATCAGAATGTGCGAGAACGTTGCCGTATGCGGGGACCAAGCCAGCCTTTCCACACGGGTAGCGAAATCCGCTCTCGAGTTAATGCTGACCTGTGACCGCCTGCTGTATGCCGATGGTACTGCGTTTAGATCTACGACATCGCGCAGCCGAGTGGCCCCGTTCGAACAACCCACGTCCCACGCAAGAAAAGACACCGTCCGAGCGTGATTATGTGAGCCTGCTGCGGCATGTCCGCGCTGGCGGCATCTGCTATCAACAGTTTGCACCACGGCAAGTTCAGAATGCCTAAATGGGTGGCCTGAAATCGCGGTGTGTTTTCAAAATGACAGCAGCGCGGAACTTACAGTGCTCAGGACGTAGGCTAGACGCGGCCACTGATATTTTACTGGTCGCATGTGCGCATTACAAGTGCAAACCACGGATAGCTAGAAAAGGTGATCATTGGCTGTTTCCACACATGTACCCCGCGTACAACCCAGCACAGTAGTTTCCCCTTTAAGGAGATTAGCAAAAAAGACCCGAAAATCGGCAGTTTGTCGCGTTTTTTTGTATATATTTTCGAGTGGATTGAATTGTGGCTTAAAATTGTTTACCCCGAAATACGTTTTGTGCGCGGAAAAGTCTGGTGATCATGAGCTTCTTGCATCATAAATGCATGGTATTCAGCGCTTGAAAAGATTTTTTCAGAAGAAATTATTGCTAGCTGTAGTGGTGAGCCATTTCACTACAGTAAAATGTGGCAGAAATACATCTGCGATACAAGGATGTGAAAGAGTGAGAACATTGGCAGTCTCGTATCCCGTGACCCAGATTGTGGCTGGGTAGTTTCCATCATGCATTCAGCTCCTCACATTGGCACACACATGATGCTACGACAAATTAGGAACTGGGTCCTCCAAAAAGGTACACTAGCTAGGCGCTTTATGCCATAGCTGCTGCATTGGCATAACCTTCACGTCTCTGTATATGTGGCTATGTTGGCCAGATTTTACCTGATTCCCCTCATGCAAAGGGACTTAATTCAGGACACCCAGCCGATAGGGTCAGAGAAGAAGCTGTACAGACGGTAACAGGAAGGGGATACACTTGGCCGACCATCATGTCTCCAGCATATGAAAACCCATGGGTTCTACGCAGGCTCAATAGTCAACGTCAAAGAGGAATCTGAAGATGTGCCTGGAACGTGAAAGCCTCAGCGGATGGTTTGTGTCCATGGGTATGAGCAGCGAGCACACTGCAAATGTAATTGATAGGCAAAGGTCAAGGCTGTAATGGTGCGAGTTTAACCAAAAGAAATGGTGAAAAACATCCCAATTTCAAACTGCATTGATGTAATATGGGCACGAGTGACGTCATATGGACGTGCACTGTAAATGCAGTATTGTGTTAACTGTACGTTAGCACTCAGTGATACGATCAAACGGATGGAGGCCCCACTGAAATGCCCAGTTATGCTTTTTTGCGGTGGGTTAGGTTGGTGGCTGTAATTGCACAAACAAGATTCTGTGATGTCATAGAGAAATAGCTGGAAAGTGTGTATCGACCTTCCACTTGCTCTACACATTTTCTGTACTATCTTATTTGTTTGAAGTTTACAATAAAATTGATGTCATTTGTTTTTTGGGGCAAGAGGTCTTTTTAATGAACGAACCTTGTATTTTTTCTTCGTAGCCTCTGTAAGAGACTGCCTACTGTGCCCCTAAACAGTGGTCGCTAAACAAATGCCCACTTGCCAGCCAGCTTCAGGGGCTTGTAACGATTTACTAGGATTTTTTATGGCCAACATAAATTCCAAGGAATCCGCGGTGGTACACTCCAGGGCAGTGCAAGTCTCAAAAGAAGTTTGACAGCAGGACTGGACACTAACACAACCAACAGGCTTCATAGGTGGAAACCAGAAGCCCACCCACAGCAATGCCATGCATAACTTATAAGCCCAATGCAGTGAAGTCTCTGATTTTTATGCGAGGCATTCAACGTGTGGGTCGACTAGTGAGGTTAGCTGGCCAGTTTGGGCACAAAATACTCACTTTTGTGATTTCAGACAGCTCTCAAAGGCCTATGTAGATGTCTTTGTTTTTTTTCGCAAAAAAAAAAAAGTGCAAGCTCACAGTTGGGGATCTTGAAAACATTGTTTAGCCTCTCCAGCAATTGTGCGAGCCTGAGGTAATCCTGCCTATAGGTGGTCCTCATGTTTGCTAGCTCCCACAGCAAGCACATGAATGTAGTGGACTGAGAAAGATGGTGGCCAAAGGGAGAAAAGGGGTGGTTCCTGAACAAACAGCCCTTGATCATCAAAACAGCAGAAAAGAGCGCGGATGACTCAGAGTCCTCGGCTGGGGTGTCGAAATACCTTCTGGCCTACGTGTACAGTGCATTCACAAACTTTTCTTTAAAAATCTTGCGATTACACACACTCCCTCCATGGAAGGGGTTTGTTTCCGGCAAGGTGGTTGAGTTGAAATTTGTGATTAGTAACAACATCAACTCGCCATTTGTCCCTTTCACTTAGCATGCTTCCGAGCTTCACTTCAAAAACCCTACTTTTTCTGATTTACGTATAAATGGATTGATTATGGAATATTCTTATTTACCTCTGCTCAAATAAAACTGTGTTATACCTTAAACGCTGCTGTGTCCATGCAGGCGTAACATTCTTCAATGGTGTTGTGTGGGGTACATTAAGCTCAGTACTAATAAACTTAAAACCAGGGCAAGTGAAGTTTCCCCTATTGTTTCAGGGTATCCAAACTATTTATAAATTTTTGTAAGCATTCTAACTGTCTACCAATACTTTGGGGGTAACTCAATTCAGCTCACCCTTTTTTCCCCATGTCTATTTATAACAAACAGTATTCTAACATTTTACATAAAACATTTGGTTGTTACCTCACTTGACGTTTTTGTTACACAGCCAGCCTGGTTCATATTTATCTATGTATGAAGGACATGTACACAACAAATGCCTTACTGCAATACATTCACATGCCCGTCTTACAGCAAATCAGCAGTGAAAGAAGCCACACGTTTTGGCTTTCCAGCAGAGCTTTGGTGTCAACAAAAAAGGAATCTTTCTTGGCTTCTCTGCAGAGCTTTGCACTCAAGCAAAAAGATCACTTGGTGGTTTGGCTTTCCTGCAGGACTGATTGCTAGAAGGCATCACTTGCTTATTGGCATTTTTTCTGTGTATTGTGCCAAGAAAACCCTTGCGTTTTGTTTGGAAAAGGAACTTCCACACCACAGACTGTGCAGAAGAAAGTAGAGCTACTCACTGACTTTTTTCACAGCCACGGAATTTTTGGTAGAATCACTTGTCATTGACAAACACCATGTTTGCTTTCTGTCTGAAGGTGTGAATCTGGGAGAGTGGTTTATATTTTGGGGGAAAAATACAGCGACAATAACAGTACTGAAGTACAAGGAAAGGTGCTGTGATGAACAGTGTCTTTCCTTGTCAGTTTCTTTTCCTGTGTTTTTTCATGAAGACTTGCTACAGTGCCTGATCAAGCCTGTTTTTGTCTAACAAAAATGTCAACAGCGAAGCACTTATCAATGCTCACATGCTGCCCATTGACACCAAAGCAGAAGTACGTTCACTGGAGTCATTTTATTGTTGAAGCCTTCCAGGATACATACAGCTTTCAGCTGTACTGCAATATTCACAAACACCAATAAAGACATTCACGTCCACATAGGTGCCCTCGGCTCCAGTTCCTGCACAAGGTATGAAGTACTCTCGGGAGAGGATAATGTCAAGCTGTACAAGAAACCATTCCCTCGTAGATGTGGCTTCCATAACCTGTTTTTTAGGCTTGTTAGCTTAAAAATAGTTTCAGAGCCCTTTTTTTTCAAGCTAATTACCACCACCAGAGAATGTGCTTTCTAGCAGTTGGGCTCTGCTGGGTATGCATCGTTGCAAACAAAATATGGGACACTGCATTATGGCTCTTACGACTAAGCATAGTCACTTAAGCAATTAGCCGAAACAGTTTTTTACACAGCACAGAGTTAAAAAGCAAAAGAACATGAAATATCTCCTTGCAATTAGAAACTTTCACTGTTCACCCCCCTCCTCCAAACACAGAGCAGACAATTACCAGATGTGAACACAAGTATTAACGTCAAGTTGAATTCCACAGGGGGCTCCGGATGGGTACATTGATGTCACAGTCAATCAGAATTCGTGAATCCACTGTAAGCCTTCGAGAGAAGCTCTCACCATTACTGGCCATCCAACTGAGTGGGCATGAAAGTATTGTTGTTGGTTATGTTGACTTCCAAGCCAAACACGAGTAAACAAAAAACTAGCGTACCACAATACATAATCAGAACAGATGCAGGATGAAGTTTTGTTGACTAACCGGGTTGAAGAAGGCAGAAGGCAGTGGGGCAAAGGTTAGGGAAATAAAATCCATGCGGTAATTGTGAACGAAGTTATGAGACGCTGCCAGACGATCAGCTGGTGAGGAGGGAGGGCTATCCTATCTATGCCTTGCTACCTCTTTACTATAATTGAGCAGATAACAACCTTTCATTAAACTTGCTAGCTGGCAGTTCCACGTACCCTATGTAGAAAATTTCAAGGTAGACAAAACGTTGTTTCCTGTGCATTCAATAATGGCTGCCTACAGATTGCTTAGAATTCGCAGCTCATTTGAAGTCTTGCATATCATGAAAGCACAATATTATTACTCGAAGCAACAAATTCGAAAAACATGGATGAACAACAAGAGTCACTCGTTTAACTTACACCAAACTTGAAAGCACTATTTAACACAAGTGTCAAGCTTGGCACAAACGGTGATCTTATCGGCTTGACTTCTCCCGAACTTGCACATTTGGAGCTTGAGCCTCCTTGCACAGGAAGCCAGCCAGTGAGCGGCTGGTTTCAGCGATAGCTGATAGCTTAGTACCTATGCTGCCCATGGACGGGCAGCTGCTGGGCTCTCCCATTCACCAGGCCACCCACGAAAGTGGAGCTGCGCTCCCTGCATGCAAGCGTGCACGGATCGTTTCGCGGGGGTAGTAACGTTTCTGGCAGTGCCCCGCGAGAAAAATTGCAGAACAGGCTACATGCGAGGACGGATTGCGTTCGACGATGCCCTGCGCTACACTGACGATACTTGATTCGTGCACACTGACCGCCGCTGACACTGCGTTGCTCGCGTTATCACCAGTCACGTCATCAAAGTCAGCTACACCTCGTTAGCCACGGCGCAAAAGCGCTGGAAAACTGATCCGCACGTAACACGTTTTTCACGCCAGAATCAAAATACAAGGCTTGGAATGCAAGTAGCGATCGGAACAAGTAGACAACGAATGCAGGAGCATAAAGCCGATGGCACGCGAACTGCAAAGACAATATGAAGCTAGCAACATATTTAACGGCAACCCAAAGGAGCACGGAAAAAAGCGGGGCGAAGCAGCTTGCCAAACTAGGATGCGTTAGGCTTACCAAGACTAGCAGCAGGCAAGTTCACGAAAAATACTCCATAAATTATTGCAACAATCCTCCCAACAAGAAAAAGCGCAGCGAGTCAGCCGCTGTGCAAGGCGATAAGGACGTAACGTTGCGCAGGCTTGCGGTTGGAGCCACGGCCGGAATCCCACATTGCGCGCACTCACGCTGTCAACAACGGCAACCCTCTCGACTGTGCAAAAAAAAAAAAAAATAGTGACGTCACAGGAAGTCACGTGACTAGTTTAGTTTGACGTCACTTCTGCGGGGCAGGGAGCCACCGCGAGGGGGCTAGATCTCGTACCCCGCGCGGGGCACGAGACTTACCCAATTCGAAAACGCTGTCCTCCTCTCTTTACGCTCGCCCATTTTCTGTGGCGTTTTCGTGTGACGTCAGGAGGGGATGAGCTGGCAATTGGCTGCGCCACGGCTGCGCTACTGCACGGCTCCCCGGCCGACAGAGTCAGTCGCCCAGCGTTTCGTCCGCCGGCCGCCGGCGGGTCGTCGCAATCAAGGAGTTAAAAAAAATTGCTTGGTCGCAATTCGTTCGCTTAGTTGAAACGAAGCCAGGACACGTTTTGTGAATGGAAGAATGTGCCTTTCTTTACTTGGTTTGTTTGTACACTGTATCTACCTCCAAGTCAAGGTCGCTTCACACAAGCGCTGCACATGCGACGCTTCGCTGACTGGTACGCCAGTAGGAAAATATAAGGCCTCTTGAAGGCGGGAGAAGAGCCAGCGAAGTCAATATAGGTACTAAGCAAATAAAATCAACTGATATTTTTACCGTACAGCGTAAAACTAGGGCGCGGGAAGCACTTTTTTGCGCTGGCGAACAAGCACAGCGGAGCAGCACGAACTACGCATCTGCGAACGCTTTTCCGTCTAACAATGCAATTGCTAGACGTGAGCTACTGTGGAAACTCGGGCGACGCTTACTGCACGATCGCAGTACAACAATAGTCACCTAAGCGGCTTGAAATGCCAAAATTAAATAAAAGTGTAAACCGGTTGTACAATATATACCCAATATTAGCAAACCGTTTGCGTCCCGCTCCGTGGCCTAGCGGTCTGGGGCGCTGGGATTACACCGCAAATGTTTTGCGAGTCACGGGTTCGAATCCCCGCGGGTACTTGCTTTTTTTTTTGTAAGTTAACTTTTTTGTTTTCCGCCGATGTTTTCTATATTGAGTTCACCTTTTTTGGGCCGCAACGTTCATGGCTACACGAACTAGTTCACAAAACGCGCGCAGGCTGGCACTGGCGCGCTAGAGAGTTCTCGTTGGCGTGCTGTTGCCATAAGCACCGACTGCTTGCAGGCAGTGGGCACAGGCCAGAATGACAGACCCTTGGCCTGGTGCGAACACGCTTTTTACGATACAGGCATGAGGGAGGCAAGCTCCAAATATGGGGGAAAGCGCATGACATTTGGGCGTCTGCGGGTACGCGGAGGGCGTTCATGCACTGCGTAGGTCTCGGCTAGTGAATGCTACGACTACAAGCCGTCCTGGGAGGCTTATCTTGTGCATTTTACAGCCGCACATGGCAGAAGCGCGGTAATGATACTGAGATATTGAGAATGCCCATCCAACAAAGCCATTGGTTATGTTTTACAGAACCGAAACCGAAACTTGTGTGATTGCTAACCTTGGGCATCGTCCAATCACGGCGCCCCTCCTCCCAACGTCACAGCCTTAGTTGGTGCGGCCGCCGCAAACCGCGCATGGTAGTTTTTCTTCTTTCGCGCTTTGTAAAATAATTACCGATTTGTCAACCGGATAAATGATGAAAAGTGTGCTAATTTGAGCCAGTCTACGCAGTGCAAGCAAAAACGGGAGCTTGACAAATTCACTTCAGTGTCCCTTTAATACGCAAAAAGGTGGCGCTGGCGGTACTTATCAGTTTAGACAGGAAGGTAGCCTGCATCGTTGCTGACTTCGATGCTGTCTCCTTGAAGCAGTCTTCGTTGACTGCTTCGTTCGAATTGGAACGGGGCTTAACATGGCGTACTGTCCACGAAGACAGCAGCGAAGCTGTCTAAACGGTAAATTGGAACGCACCCAGAGACTTTTCCAGCCGTTACCTGGGGCCGAATTCTCTAAAAAACGGGCGTCGCTTTGAAACTACGGGGTAGCGCCATTGAAATGTATGTGTTCCGGGGTTGGGGCCGTCGCTTTGAGGTGGGCAAACTGAAGTAGGAGCTGCAAGAAAAGCACTGTGGCAAGGACGCGAAGCGACGCCCACAGCCCTCCGTCATTTCACTTGTCGCTTCGCGCGCTTGCCACAGTGCTTTTCTTGCAGCTCCTACTTCAGTTTGCCCACCTCAAAGCGACGGCCCCAACCCCGGAACACATACATTTCAATGGCGCTACCCCGTCGTTTCAAAGCGACGGCCCGCCGTTTTGGAAAATTGGCCCCCTGGTGTTCGCCGGGGCGGCGTCCCGAGCGCCGCAGCGAAAGCGGCGTACGCCGCCGTGGCCGCCGCCGCTCTGGCGCGGCCGTGTGCCGGCAGAAACAAAACGTAGAATGAGAGAAAACATTTATTGCCCAGTCACCGACCTGAGGAGTGTCTTTCGAAGGGTGAAGAGGACAAGAACGAAAGCTCGTGCCTCGTCCCTTCGCAATTTTGAAACGAGTTCCCGTTACAGGTTCCCTTATTGCGAATGGAACGCGTTCCAGTTCCACTTCGAACATGAAACAAGTCGTTACATTTACGTTACACCTCATTTTTTTCAATTAAAATATGGTGTCGGATTCCTGAGGCCAAATAAAGTCAGAAAGTTAAAACTCCATCGAACTAGGTATATTATAGGAATATGAGCACCGCCGGCAGGAGTTTATCCGGAGATAAAGAGAATCCAAAGAAACGTTCCTGGACGATTTTTTTTTCAGGGAGCACCGAACAAGCTCCAGATATGTCTAACTGCGATTTTGGTGCTCGTTTGTTATAGGTGCAACACATGTGACCCTTCCAACTTCGGTCTTAAAAATGCGCAGTAAGGTTACTGCTCTTCAGATGGGCAAATAGAAAGTTACTCACATGCACGAACGCAATTAAATGCATTGCATTAGAAACCGCGTCGAAAGGAACAATACAAAGGCCTTTAATGAATGCTGATTTAATATTACAGTTTATTTAAAATACCATAGGCCCTTTGCAGGCAATTTGGTGAGGGGGTTACAAAAGTGATGCTTTGCGGATCATACGCCACAAATTTGCGAAAAATTAAGCACGGCATAAGTAATAACTGCGAGGTTCGCAATCCAAGTTTAGGTTGGAAGACCTAACAAGAAAAATAAAAAATAAAAGTCAACAGCGTAGTCACGCACGAAATCTACGCACAAGAATTGCAAATTATGCCGAACACAATCATGGTAATAGATAAAGGAAACCATATATGGGCAAGTGTGTGGACGCGACGCATGAACAGTTGCGGTGGTTAGAAATACGCATAAGGAAAAATCACAGGAAATAACACGGAGCCTAATCACGTGCGTAAAAACCTTTACACTATAAAAATGTAGCCGGGCACAAAGTTCGACACTATAAAGTAAAAGAAACAACAACAAATACACAAAAACTTAATGAGAAAACAAGAAAAGACGTGCCGTGGTACAGAAAAGACGTATTCTGTGGTTTTTCAAGCAGAAAAAAGTTAAGTACATAACAAAGTTACAGGATATGGCAGAAGAAAAAATGTAGAATCAAGGAAAAAAATATATGAAAACAATGAGTGACAAAAAAAAAATTCCCGAATGCATAGTCGCCACTAAGTAGAGTCCCTTGTTTGAACTCAGCAAGAGTTGCATGCCGATGCTGGAGTCAGGCAGACAAACCCGTTTTTTCGTCAAGACTTCGTTGGCAATGTTGAAGAGCCGTTCTACGGAAGCGCTTGAGGGTGCTGACGTGTTGTTCTTGAAGAAAAGTTGGTTCAGACCCTCGAAGTTGTTCATCTGCGACAGCGGGTAGTCAACTGGTACCAGCAGGTACCGCCACAGCTCATCCTGTGCCTCGGCTGGAAGGGTTTGCTGCCCAAAGGAAAAGAATAATCGGGCGCGGACGAGGTGGCAAAATCTGCACTGGCTGGCTCGATCACCGCAGCCAGCTCTGTCTTTATGTCGTTGGTCGCCTTATCTAGCATAGAACTGTCTGGGATCCATGATAGCTTAAGCCTTGCGATTAAGCAACAGACGACAACGAGCTCGCACTTTCCTTTGAATGGTCCAAACCTACAATCCCAAACAATTCCCGGTGACCCGGTGACCCTTCAGTCCGGGTGACCCTTCGAATGGCCTCACAGCGAGAGCAACTCCATCAACAAAAACGCACCCGCGTCTCGCGCGCACTAATGCGGTAATTACCCCTGACAATATGCGGTGGTTTCTCAAAGTACCTGCAGCGCCGCTCGGACGTAGAAACCTTTCCCCGCCAGGGAACACTACTATCGGCCAGATGCGCATCCTGGCCTCCCCAGGCAAACGATGAAAGGCGTAAAGAATTTTCGCGGCTGCACTATTCACCCGTCGAACGCCAGGTAAGCTCACCCGGCATGAAAGCAAGCACAAGCTGTGGCCCGCTGCGTGGTTATTCTTCTGCCTTCGACCTTCGAGGAAGCACGTTCCGCTGAAGGGCGGGCTAATTCGCCAGCTTATAGGAAGAGAAACACAATAGCGACTTGTGGATTTTTGTACTAGGGCCTTGTCATCAAAAACAGCCAATTCATAGCGATGTAACGTTTGCAAAGGAACGCCGTTCCTGCCATTCCTTCAAAAACCTAACGAGTTACCGTTACAGTTCCACCGACCCTTAATGGAACGGTGGCGTTCCTCCGTTCCTCCAAAAATTACTCCCACCTCCCCTCGCGGGAACCCCTGTGTAGATGCGACGCATAGGGGGTTCCGTTGTTGTTTCCGTTAGGTTGATTCTCCCATCGCGTGAAACGTGCCGTGAACCCCCTGCCGCGGCTATGACGCAACGTGGCGCCTATGACGCAACACAATGCAACACAATCCGCTTTAATCAAATCCAATCCAAATCCAATTCAAGCCAAGCCAAGCCAAGCCAATCCAATCCAATCGAACAATCCAATGCCCCTCGCGAGAGAGTGTTCGCTATCGGAGAGGAGAGGGGGTGAGCGGCGGAGAGCGCACCTCGCGCGGCGAGGAGAATGGGGGAGGGGTGTGGACGGACAGCAAGAACGCCGTATGGAGGGGCAAGGAGAGTGAATGAGATGCAGTCGCATCTAAAAGCAACTAGTTCGTGGAACGCAGTTCCGTACAACACAGCTATGGCGTAACCTCTTTCACTGCCTCTCCTCACTTTTGTTTCATGTGTCGCGTCCCATCAGCGCCCTCCCCCTCTCAGACGGTGAATACAAAACCATCCTCTGTCCATCCCCAACTTCACATGTAGCCGTAGCTTAGTCGGCAAGCCGACGGTCTCTCGCGCCGCATGTCTTCGGGCCCAGGTGCAATCCCTGTTGGTGCCAGTAGTTTGCTTGTGTAGCTTGGACGTAGACAGTAGCCAGAAGTAGCCTGGGATGCTTCTTAGTGTAGCCAGTAGTAGCCTGGGAGTTTTCTGCTGACGCGGACACAAAGATATCCTTGGCTGGTTACGGGTATACTCCTTTGCAGTAAAAATACCAAGCGCACGTGCCAGTCCGCGTTTAATAAGCAAAAGGAGTGACCGCCAGCTCCTGACGTCCCTCGTTTGGCGCTGGTAGGGGCAATCGTTACCTGAGCTCATCAAACACGGAGACTCCGTGGCGGTGGCGGCAGCACTTTCTCCGACTGTGTCGCGCCCATGGGCGATGGGGCGACCAAAAAAGATCCGGACGCCCTATGAAGAAACGGCTTACCAGGACATGCGCAGCGCAAGCGCTGCCAGGAAAGAATGCAATCGCAAAGAAGAATAAGAAGCAGTGCAGGTCTTCAACGGCGAGGGAGCTATCGACGAAGACTTTGCGGCGGCGGACGATAAATTATACGATGAGTGGTGTGAGTACTGCACAAATAAAGCGCTCATATACTTTATGTTGCGCCTGATTTCGTCTTCTGCTGGCAAGTGACATATATATACGCAGGGTAAACGGTAATCGAATTTGTTAAGTGTGAAGGGATGAAACTGCGCTTTGTGGTCTTCGGAAACGCGGCAGCAGAAAGAGGGTTAGAGTGCGCCAGACTGGACGCATCGCATCGTGACTTTCTGCCAACGACCGAACAGATGGCCAGGAAAAGGAGGGATGCTCAAGAGGTTTTAGGCATCCGTTAGGTGTGGCCGACGGTACTTAGCTTGAACGATGGTGTTTCCCTTGGATCGTAACTTGTTGCTGACGTTTCGGTTCCATCTTCGATGTATAGAACTCCGAACTATAGCACGCCTTATCTGCGCGGGTTGTAGTAGAGCGCGCGCAAGTCGGTGGTTTGCCTTTTCGTTACCCGGTATATACGAGTGGCCAGGTCTGGTGAGTATAAGGCGTCGCGCTTTCGGGTTGAGGTAGTAGCCAAATAACGCCTAAATATAAAGCGAACACTGAAACTCCTGCGCCGTTTCGGTCTTAGAAGCACGAACGGAGACTGCGCTCCATTCAGCTGTGGCGACCGCTCAAGAATGTTTGCCCAAGCAGGCGATACCCGACTGCGAGGAGCGCGAAATGTTCAATGTGTGCCCTCGTGTCCAGATGTTTTTTTCTGCGTTATTCTACTGTAAGTAATTGTTTTATCGCGCCAGCAGGAAAGGGAAATTAGTAAACAAGTATTTGCTGAAGTAAAGTGGACAGCACGCTTGTAGACAGTTTATTTTTAATGTGTTTAGGGCACCTGCAATTAAAAGGAATTGATTACGGGTCTAATGCGCCGACGTTACACAGGCTATGAGGCGCGCCGTAGTGGTAGGCTTCTGGTTAATGTTGACCACCTGAGGGGGATATTTGACGTGCGCCGAAATGTCGAACACATGGGCGTTTTCGCTTTTCGCCTCCATCAGAAGAGCGGCCGCCGCGGCCGGAAATCGAACACGCATCCTCCGACTAAGCAGCACAACACCTTGGACACTGATCCACCGCTAAGGCGGGTGCGTCCGTAAAGGCAGGTACACATTTTTTAGGGGACCTCGCTTTGTTCGGGGCAATTGGCGTCCGTGTCCACAGCGTTGCGCATGCGCGAAGAGTATTCGATTTGATTGAATTGTATTGGATATGGATTGGATTGAAATGATTTCGATTGGATTGGAATAAATTGAATTGAATCGGATTGGATTGGATTGGAATTGCATATACTGTACACACGCGTTGTCACTCATTTACATGCGCGAGAGGGCAATACCATGGGTTATTTACGGTAAGAACGATCCCCAGTGCTTCACCCACTCGTCATGATTTACTTCGTGGAGATGCGTGAATTTTTTTTAATTACACTTGCTACGTACTTAAGAAACGCCGTGACCCTATGAGAGTAAGGGCCGCTGTATTGTAACTTTCTAATTTTTTCACGTCGCATGATCGCGGTTGAACAGAGGCACGAAACCCCCCCCCCCCCCCCCCAGTTTGCTGCTTACTAATCGCGCAAGAGAAAAATGACGGACTGCTGCTGATGTTATTCTGACGTATTTCAGTGGACTGTAAAAGGGTGCTCGGAAAACGTTTATCACTGCACGTTTACACACGCACGTAGAAGCACATAAGAGCTAAAGTAACTTCTCGTTTAGACGTTACGAACTCGACTGAGCCCATTTCTCGCATCCGCTAACGTGGGAATGGTGGTTTCGAAGAAAACACTCGTTGCGGGGCCGTGAAGACAAAACAATCTGCAGAAATTCAGAAAATTGTCTAATAATCCGTAGCATTTTTACGCCAATCATCTACATTGGGAGTTCTTTACAGCCAGATTTAACTGTAAGTAGTGAAACGTGCTGGGTTACTTTATTGTTTTGACACGAAGGTGTTTTATGCCAGGGTACACCCCGTTCTCAGGCACGTCATATCCGCCACGGAAGTGACGTCGCCAGAAAAAGTGCCATTGACGCTGCGGCGCCCGGTTTCGAGCCTGTGCCCCCTCGCTGTAACGGGAAGTACGTGGCAATCCACCGACTGCGATATGGGCAGCGACGTGGGCAGCTTTCCGAACGCGCCTTATGTCCTTCTCTATGACTCATTCAGATGGTGCTGCCATCTAGTCATTTTAAATAAGCAGCACAGGTGCAGCATCTCAATTCCCGGACACAACCCTCCCCCAAGCCGAGGAAGCGGCGATAGCACTTGCGCTTAGCCAAAGCGACGCCAAAGTTATAATCTCAGACTCCCAGCAGGCGTGCCGCAACTTTGCCAACAGTCGCTTGCACGTCAAAACACTTCGACTAATCAGTCAGAGACTACCAACGAGACCATTCAGGATTGTATGGGCACCAGCTCATAGCGGAATCCCCCCAACGAGATCGCCAACCTCGTGGCTCGAGATTTGACCCGCCGAGCCAGCGCTGGTGAATCCGAAGCCAAGCCCAATCGCATGCAACCTCTTGTCATCTACCAGGAAATCACTCAACACTACATATAGTTGTCCCGTAAAACCTACTCTTCGCCACAAAAATCGCTACCGAGGGATCAGGAAAGATCATTGATTGCCCTGCAGGTCAACACCTTCCCGCATCCCACCAGACTACACCTCTTTGACCGGACACACGTTTCTCCCCTTTGCCGCTTCTGTGGAGAGCCTGGGACTCTCAGACATATAGTGGGCGGCTGCGACAAGTCCACCTTAGACCCCCCTAACATCCACCTTTCCACAGAGCTTTGGGAGAGAGCCTTGGCCAGCTCCAGCCTGAAAATCAGCTGCGCCTGATCGAAAGGGCTGTCGACGCGGCCTGAGCTCAAGGCATCCTGGAATGAGGACGCCTCTTTCAAGCATTTTCTGGTTTAATTAAAGTTTATTCTCTCTCTCTATCTAGGACAGACGAAGCGAAGTAGCGCATCATGACGCTAATGAGCGCTGACAGTTTCGTCTCTTGCCAGCGCCTTTGTGTACGGTGGACGCGCGTGAATTGAGCAAGGCTCCGCTGTGGCGTTGTTCCTATGACCGCTGTGTTTCAAGCTGCTGTTTATGTGCATGTCATTTTTTTATTTTGTTGTCCCGGAATAAACCGTTTGTGTGTGTGCGTGCGTGCGTGCGTGCGTGCGTGTGTGTGTGTGTGGGGGGGGGGGTCAGGCTCGCGAACTCTTCGCACATGAGAGAGAGAGAGAAAAAAAATTTTTTTTTGAACCATTGGGTCAACGACGAGTGGTGACCAGCGCATGGAGGGCGCCGGTGACCTAAGCTGCTCGTTCAGCGAGTCCTTGCTGGACCCGCGGATCCGAGCTGCCTAACGCCGCCTCCCAGTGCTCCACACAAGAGATGAGAGGGAATCAGTTTTGACGGCATTGCCAAATGACATGAGCAACTGTTTCGTAGGCTCCACAGTTGGGTCATTCGAAAGAGGAAAATACAGATGGGTAAACTGCGTGTAGTCTGGCGCGACCGGGGAGGTTGTTGGTTTGGAAGGCGCCAGTACCGTTCCTCGGTTATAGAGAGTGACAAATGGGGTGGAGGGTAGCGCCGGCGAGAGAGGCGGTAGTGACAAGTGATTTCGTGGAAAGTCAGAAGGCTGTCACGGGTTGATTGGGCTCGATGGGACGAGGTGTGACCTAGGTTCCTTTAACATTTGCTCTTTCGCGTTTTACCGATTCCTATGACAGAGGGATCAACCACAATTATTTAAAGCTTCCTTATATTTCTTTTCGCCAATGATGTAAAATAACAACTTTATAGTAATTAAGGGCCTTTACTAGACCAATTAAGTATTTTCCCGCAGATTCAAGGCTAGGTGCAGGGTAGGTCTGCTTCCGCGATTTCTTTATTCGTGTTTTTATTTCGGTCTTTGTTTTTGGTAGATCTATATGATGCACATTCTTAGTCCCTTCAGTTAAATGTTGAAAAAACATACTTTGCATTATTTGTATTTTGTGGTTTTCCGAAATTCCGTGCGATTAATCAACTTCGTTGACGCTGTTATAGCGATTTAATGTATTACTTCCGCCATTTTCACTTTGTGCGAATGCAATATATTACACGGTCCTGGTTGTGGGGGCACTCTATAGGCAAAAAATACTACACGTTAATACAAGTTTGGGTTATTAGAAGCCCTGTTTGGTACGGATAACAATTATAGCAACTTTATCGCCAGACTTCAACCAAGTAATCGAGATATTGAAGACAATTGTTCAGTTTCCGGTCGCAGAGGCCGCTTGTCTGATGGAGGCGAAAAGCGAAGACGCCCGTGTGTTCGGCATTTCGACGCACGTTAAGGGTCCCCAGGTGGTCAAAATTCATCCATAGCCATCCACTACGGCTGCGCCACATTGCCTGTGTAGCGTCGGCGCCTTAAACCGCAGCAATCAACCAATAAAATCACAGAAAATATACGAAGCAGTGGCGACTCCTCATCTACATTCCGGCGATCTTCCTATGACGTCACAAAGTCTCGTTTGTGCCTTTGGTGGCCGCCGGCCAATGCCAACGCCAAGAATCACAGCCTAGCGATTATAGTGGGTCCTCTAATTGCGTTTGGTCGCATCACTTTAATGCTAACGTGCGTTGGCACACTGGTAATTATGTCTTTAGTGCTGGTTCATATTATCTCACTCCCGCCCATAGACTACGTCGCTGGAACCCGCAACTTAATTTCTTTTCGGTATTTCTTGCATTCCTCGCTTTTGAAAAAACGTCTTTTGTGGCTGGAATGAAGCGGAGTGAGTTACCGATAGCTCGTTTTCTGAAACTGAACAAAGCTGCATTTAGTCTTCATGGCCACATTGAAAGGCGACAGCTTCAAAAGGGGGCTTTTGTTAAGACGAGCTTCTGTAGTGACCGTCAGTACTAGGCATTCTGCGCAACAACATGGAAGTCTTCTGCAATGCCACCGGAGGGAAATAAACCAAATAAAGGATACGGCTTCCTACATCGGCGGGGTCTATTCTTGGCCCGCACAGCTGCCGTGAAGAGGTACTTCAGTCGCCTTTGTAGGATACTTCTAACGATGACGACGACGACGACGACGCTGGCACGGAGGCTGCAGCTGCGGCGTACACAACACAGCAGATTCTCGCCTAAATACTTTAGTGACTTTTTTCAGCAGCATCAAGGCACGTAAGATTTTTAGCACATTTAACCACATGCCGATTTCCGCGGCAGACTAGTTGATACCGAGAAAATGTGGTTAAGAACAAGTTTTTCTATCAATTAGAGACAATATATATATACCTTTTCTTCGTCGTTATTTCCAATGCACATCTACCTCATTCGTCGCTTTAAAGCAATTGGGCATTTGGACGCACTCTAACGTGTTGCCAATTCTTTTTGCAGGAGGCTTTTACAGCCGAGCTTCAGATATGACGAAAAAAAATGGCCACGTATCTGCTCCTTTCGTCGCAAATGTCGACAAAAGACGATAGTCTTTATCGACTTTTGTCAAGTAAAAACCTCCCTTCGCTTTCCCGCTCACCTCTCATGTTGTACCTCTTGCGTCGCGCTCCTCCCAAGGTAAAGACGCCAAAGGTTTGCTTAAATCATTTTAAATTTACCGCGTTCCACTGCTTCAGGCCGGGTGTCTCGATGCCAACGCTGCCGTACGGCGAAGACGCGCGTGAATCGAGGCGCCCTACTTCAACATTTATAGAACCGCGTTTCCCTACTCCACGTGCGTTGCAAACAGAACGTGGAACCTATCTAGTGGAACCTTTCGTGACTGTTGCCGGTTGAGATTTCTTAAAATGGCGCAAGAAGCTGTAGTGGCGCGGGCGACAGCAGGTGACGGCGGAGTGAATTTTTTTTCTGCAGTTTATGAAGTATTTAATTTCGCAAAACTGAAGCATGTATGACTTTTTATAAAGCAACACTGCAAATATCACTTCTGTGATCTGTCTTAATTTGTTGTCTTATCGATTTGCGTAATGCTAAATCTGTTCTTCTTCAACAATGTTGACAAGTATGAACATTACAGCGGACTTAGACGGGTAGATTTAGCTGTCACTATGTAAGACTATTGCGCAGGCATTGTTTTACTTTGGCCGGGTGGCTGCAATAGCCGATAAAGACATCGTCTTTTGACGACATTTCACAGACAGACAGGCGACGGTCACAGACAGAGTAAAATTTCTGAAGGGGCACTTTTTAAGTAGCCCAAGCGCGAAAGACTATCGTCTTTAAAAGCGGTCGCTCGTGCTTCAGTCACGCACCCCTCGTGTCTGCTACTCCAGCATCACGGAAGAAGCGAAGCACCCCTCCGTCAACCGAGGGCGGGATTTTTTTTTCTTTGGCCGGGTGGCGAATCAGGTAGACAGACAGCATTTCTGGGTTTAAGTAGCCCATAAAAAAAAAAGATGGTTCAACGCGAACCTTTCTCTTGACGGATTCTTTGGCTGTTGCCCAAGTTTTCCAAACGCTTCGACATTGTCGAAATGAAGCACTCGGAATAGACGCCGGCTTGATAACGCAAGGGACTAGCTAGGTTCGGTTTCGGCCACCGGAAGGGTTTTTTTTTTCTTTTTATTCATTTCGGTGTTTTCGCGCTACAGACACCATTAGTGAGAGCACCAAAGCTTCGCTTTAAAAGTTGATACGCGTTCCTTCCAGTTCGTGTTAACGGGACTTCACTTTAATAAATGTAAAAATAAATTCGTTTTGCGTTGAAAGCGAGTATTGATGCAACTACGTACGGAGGGGTGGCGCTAGGCGTGCCCCCAGCGGTTTGACACACTTTCTTGTCTTACTTTGCGACCCGTTTAAGCCCATCTTAACTATCTCGTTTGAGTCAGTACACTAACTCCATGGTTTAAACTTATCTTAACTTCTAGCTTGCTTGAGTTCCTCAAAACAGGTCATACTATGAATTACATGGGTTAAAATGCAAGATGCAGGCATAAATACGATTTCGACAAACTGACTATGGATGCCTCCAGAAGTAGTCCTTGTGTAGGGAGCTCTTTCGTAGGAACAAAACGTTAGAAAAATATTTTTGAGACAAGAAGGCGGTAGAGGCTGATGTGTAGTAGCCACTAAAAACTGACGTCACTTGTTTATTTTTTCCTCTTTTCTCAGGCGGAAGGGCTGAATTTACTGTTATTTGTCTCAGCCAAATAGACGGACCACCCTTGTAAGAGCTTCACCGCTTCTGGCTGTCGCATCTCTGAGTTCAAGTTGCGGCGGGGGGCGTTACAAGTACACCGGCCGATAAACAGGCGCCCTGGTTTCAAAGTGGACTTATCGCTGCTGCCGAAACTAGCGTCGGATATCGCGCTTCTGGCAGATGCGTTGCCGTTGCTAAATGCTGGAATGATAAAGCGTCTTTTTTTATCTTTTTGCCTCTTTTTTTCTCGGCTTCAGCTGTGGCAGCATCGACTTGATGGCTCGCCAGACGGTCGTACACCGGAGCGCCGGCTTTCGTCCCAGCGTTGCGGACGTCCTGTAATTACGGCTTGCATGCGAGTGGTGAGTCTGCTTGCTTGAATTTCTACGTTTTTTTCGTTGCTGCTTACGAATTCACTTTGACTGGGACATACACTTGACGCACGTGAGGTCACATAGCAATAATGTAAGTATGTGTTTCATCGCGTGGATTGAATCGTTAGCTCGCACACGCACGAAATGAGCCGCTACTATTATATTACCCCCATTTTCGCTCTCTCCTTGGGTCCACCAACGAAAATGTTTCGTACAAACACATGAGTGACTTTTGCCCCTAATTGACAATGTTGCCTGCAGCCTGTAAGGAAATGAGATTACGACTGCATGCTTCTGACCATTTCAAGCGCTTAAGTGGCATTAATTTCGGCTTCAACTCCGTCTTCCAGGAGTGTCGCGTCATCGCGTATAAAAAGGTCTGACCCAACTCCTGGGTAACACTGAACAGCCGAACGTGAGCGGCGACTATTAAACTTTCAAGGTTTAATAGTCATGATTGCCTGTCATTCACATCAGCGTGGAGTCTGTCTATGTTTACGAAGGGAGATAGCATGGATGAATAAGCCAATGAATGTTCAGGAGCATCTGAAAAAAAAAGCTGATTAAAGCCTTCAGATTTGCCTTATACTCAAGTTGTGTAGGTTTTGTGTTCAAACAGTGCTATTTTGCATGAATAAAAGATTGGCGCACAGATGCCTAGGTTGCAGAGTGTCAATTGTGATGCAGTTTTCGTACGGTGAAACATGCAGTTTGGATTTTTATTCGGGAGTGGTCCAGAGGCTTGTCCTGGTGGTTGCCCCGCCACTATGAAGATGAAAATATAAACAACTACAGTAACAGCACAACCTTGCTGTGAGTTCGAACTTGTATATATGTGCGGAAAAAGCAAGCGGTCAAGAGCAGGAAGGTGTTCATCAATTTTTCGTGTTGAAATATTTTTAAGTCATGCGTTCGATTTCCACCCGGGCGGACTGTTTGTCCCACTTTGCTTTAAAAGATAAACGTTCTTCAACGCAAAAATGAATGAACTTTTTTCCAAATGCCCCTTTTGGCGTTCTTGACTGCCAATATCCTTTCTGTGTCAATTCAACGAACCATTAATTACCAATTCTGACAAAGCACACACACACACACCACACAACACACACTCACACACACAACCACACACGCACACACACACACAACACACACACACACACACACACACACACACACACACACACGCACACTGTCTCATTGGTTGTGCCACCATGAGCTTCTCTTGCTATATTATTTGACTTTGGGCATTTGACTTTCCTACTTGCCTCGTACCACGTCCCCATTTAGGTTGATTAGGCTGATTAGGTGCCCTTGGGCGCGTAAGTCGGGGGCTGGCAAGGGCGGCCCCCAAAGGGCTTAATGATTCCTTATGCCGCGTTTCGCCTCTAATCTTAACTCCTTCGTGACCGCGGAAAAATGTCGATTTTGATCGCTTCCAGGCAACTTTTTCTTCTCTCTTGAGCTACTGGGCACATTTGGCATTGCCATGCAGTAAATTGTAGCTTATAGATTCCTCTTTCAAACTTATAACAGCAGTTTTGTGAAAGGTGTAATATTTGACAGTTTATTGGTCAAAGAAACAAAAAATGTGCACAAAAAGTATACACAAAACACAAATAGGCGATTTCATTTAGCCTTAGAATTATTTGAGGAATTCTGAGATATATAAATTGTTTCTACGTTTCTTGGCTATGATTCAATATATACATCAACGCTGTACACCAAGTTCTGGATTCGTGCGGGCCTACCAACCTAATGGCCCTGAAATCTGTGCCACTCCGCGAAGCCACTCAAGAGTCACAAGAGTCAGTCGGTCTCTCAAAAATATGCATCCAAGCATACTTGTTTGTGTTCTCAAACCAAATTCTTATCACTGCGTTGATAAAAAACAAGAAAAAAATTTGGCGCTCTTGAGTAGCAGCGTGCGTCGCTCCGCAGCTCTAATTTTACACGAGCGCCACGCTATCTTGAAGGTGATAACGCGATGCGGTGCGGTGCATTTGGTGAAATATACCCGCTGCATGTTGTCCAGACCCTACCCATAAAAGTAACGCCGGAGTCATCAGAAATTAGGTAGGTACTTTTGTTTGTAAATACTGCGCAAAGTCAAAAATGAACCTTCCCTGGCAGCACCTGTCGAAGTCTGAGGCTGTTGAATGGGAGAGTCTTCATCAGAACTAAAATCTGAAGGCTCCGCGCCGTTGCTGGAATCATCGCTGCTGCCGAGGTAAAAAAAAATCAGCAGCAGCAGTGGCTGAAGTCTCTCACCGCTGTCCGCCTTGGCATAGCGCGCAGTAAAACAGGGCGCCATTTTCGTCCAACTCGCTTCTACCTTGGGTTCTGACAATATTCTTACACCGTGGTTCTGACTGAATAAGCTACACCCGGTGACAACTTAAGAACGGCACCGGAAGTTGCCGCTGTGCCTTATCACCGTAGCCGGATGTTTCTCCGCGCGGCGCAAGGAGGGCATTACTGGGAATATTTTGAACATGGCGTGAGCCGTTCCTGTGATGTTTTGGCTTAATATGCTTATAAACGACTCCATGTACGACAAACAAACTGCGTGAGACAAGGCAGACGACATCACGCATTCATAGCAAACCCCTTTCAAAACACTCGCGCACTGACGTCACGGGTCCGGCGCTTTGGCGGAGTGATACACGACATGAGGTGGTGCCGTTCTTGAGTTGTAACCGAGTATATACTGAAGTGAAGAAAGAGGAAAGGGGGAAGGGGAGAAAAAGATGAGAGAATCCCAGGTGGAACCCCATGTCCAGGGCTCCAGTGGGTCCTACTCCCGTCTTCGCCCGGCTGATTAGGTCCCTTTGGATGCGTAAGTCGGGGCTGAGGAGGGCGTCCTCCCATAATTCTCGTCAAGTCAGTGGCAGGTCCTTTTGGTGTTCGGCTTCTGCCCAAAGGTGTGGGCAGGCCCACGTAGCATGGCAAAAGGCAGCAGTCTCTCCGCATAGCCTGCAGTGTTCTGTGTAGTCGGGGTCGGAAAATCTTCGCCCAGCGAGATTGATGTCTGAAGGTATTCGTTTGAATCTTACGTAGCATCTGGGCTTCAGTTGCCGTTAGTTCGCGATTCGGTATTGGATATGTAGCCCGCTCTTTACTGGCATTTTGTAGGTATTCACCGTTCGTTGTGGTGCTAGGGTACCGTAAAGCGTCGGTCACAGGGGGTGATGAGTGAAGTCGCACGCTCACATGTTCGCCGCCTCGTTAACCGCAGTCCCATGTGTCGGGAGGCCCACGTAATGTGGATTCCGGAAGTACCCTTCCGGATCCCGGAGGTACCCTCGAGGAATTCCGTAAGTACCCTTCGAAGTGCAAGTGGTATTCTTCCTGCCGCTAGCATTGGCACGGCCTCTTGCGATACGGTGATGATGTTGAGGGCGCGGCCGTTTCGTTCTCCCCAGCGAATCGCGAGAAAGAGGGCTCCGTTCTCCGCGTGCTTAGAGGTAGTGTTTCGCATGGTGATGCAGTCAATGATGTCCCCTTTACGGGTGGTCACCCGTAATGCCGCCGTTTCATCATGACAACGCCAGAGGCATCAGTTGTCAGCGCCGTTTTTACTTTTTGCGGGAGGTTTGAAAATCATCCTTCACCCGTGTACAATTACATATGGCGCGGTCACGAAAGAGTTAACGTGTTCTTCTAGGGTATGACCTCCTGTTTAATACTTACTGGCGCAATACTTTCTTCTTACGTAAGCGCCATTTCCCCCGATATTTGAAGGTTGAAGTTTGGGCACTGATGAGTTGCTTCCTCACTAGAGGAGAGGGTGTATTTCTGTAAGTCCTCCGCTTTGTCTGCTAGCAACGCCATGTCGTCCGTATGCATCTCTCCCGGAATTCCTTACTCGTCCAACGTTCCACTACCTCGATACGATAAATCAAACCCAGCTTCCCTCTCTTCCAATTATCTTTCCCCACTTTTAACCTAAAGCCTGAACAGCAGAGGCGAAAGAGAACAGCTCTGTTTTAATCCTCTACGAATGCGAACAGGCTCTATGGTTCTGCGGCTTCCCGTGTAATTCACACCTTGTTATCTTTATACATTGCCTGAGCAGCCGTGCAAACTCTGCATTAATACCTTCTTCATTCAACACATTCTACAGCAATTCTGTGTCCACGCTGTCATTAGCTCACAAAGGTCAAAAGAGTTGGCCTATTGACTTCCGAAATCTGGGTGAACTGGGGTACCACAGAAATACGCCGACCTGACCGGAATTGATTGTGCAGTTCTCCCAACAGTTTATTCTCACCCCCCCCCCCCTCCTTCAACAGCTCTGCTCATATGGCTTGCATAGCAAGTGGAGCGCTGATGTCCCTATAGGTGGCCTATACAAAATCATGCTCTCCTTATCTTTCTTTCTTAATTTCAATTTTTAGTTTCATTTTGGGTTAGACAACAATGTTTTTAGTGCAAGATTTCAGAATGATGCACCAGTGTCAGAAACTGAAGGGAGACCTCCTGTTGTTCCTAAACAAACGGAAACGCATGTTATGCGCAGTTTCATATCAGTTATATACATATCACATACCGTATATACCACCACATAGAACAATAAAAGTATCAGTTAACAAAACGTGAAATAATGAAACAAAACGTAAAATAACATAAGGAAGACAAAACACGGTATACACACAAGAGCATCGTGAGCAACACAAATATTGCTTAAGAATACATGGAACAAAGAAACAAAACTGAACATTGTACAAGCAAGCCAAATTATTCAGGTTGGAATAAGAAAGCCCGAAAACGAGCTTTAAACGTTCAATAGGATTTCAATGCCTTTATGATTAGGGCTCATCCTACAATTCGCGTCACAGCGATGAAATTTTCTCGCCGTTTTAGCGCCTTCGCTGTGCTTACCAAGTGTGCCTTGCCTGTTGGGCTTAGTTGCGTGATAAGCAACATCGAAATATCGTCTGGTTTTGCTGCCCTGCTTTTGATGATACCTTCCCTTTCACTTTTCCTAGTTTAAAAATTCTTTACTAAACCTATTTATCTGTGCCAATCCTCATTGCTATCTCTGGTCTACCGGAAGCGGTCATACCAGTTCGGCAGAATGTATTAGTCATGCCTTTTTTTATGAGTTCAAGCGATGTCCTGCGGCAAAACGATATGCCGTTATCGCCCGGTATCCGGGTTTGCACCTCTTTAGTTGTTGTTCCCAGTACACTTATACATGACAACATAATTTTTTCACGAGCACTTTCGTTGTTCCACGTACACCTGACACCCATCGTTTTCACTTGTCCATCGTTCTCATGATTCCCACTCGCAGTCTTGGGCTCCGCGTTTACACGTATATCTACTCTCCCAATTTCTTTTCTCGGTACCGGCTCCACCTTGAGTAGGTTATTAGAAGAAAATACAAGTTTGGTTCATTCTTTTTTTTTTACCACATCGACGCATAACAGCGATGCCACCAAACAAATAAACTTTGATGCTCAATGTTACTCAGGAGCAACAACTTTTTTTCTCACACTTCGTTTTTTTTTCGACTTTTAACACCATCTGTGGACAGGCAAAGTTCCCGGACCTTGAAAAAATTGAAAGAGAGGGCAGGATGTAGCTTCTGGTGCTAAAAAAAAAAGTCTTGTTTATACGCGTCAACTCGCATCGATCCCGAGGTCTCAATGAGAGCGAATTTGTGCAATTACGTTGTCAATACAAATGACAGCAATACAAACTTTACGTTATTGTCTTCACATGAGCCATAAAGCATGCTGATCAAGGCAACTTTTTTGTTCAACTGTTATATGAACAGCCAGTGCCCAGTGTTTCCCAGTAGCGAGTAGATCGCAGTGTCCGTACCATAGACCAAATGTTTTTCTAACTTCCCATTCGTGATGTCGGAAGTTATTTAGATCATAAAAAAATTTTCACTATCCGAAGCAAAAAATTTATGTTTTGGGCATCAATTGGCTAGGCATTAAGATGATAAGATAGAAGTTTATTTCTGACGAGCACGGGGGCTCGGAAAAAAGTGACATTATTGCATTTGAGAAAGTCCGAGGCGTGGTTACAAGCAGCAACGGGCATTACAAAGTGCATCTCATAACAGAAAAAGCATGCGTATCAAGGCAGCGTTCTTGTTCAACTGATACATGGGCAGCAGTGCCCAGTGTTTCCAAGTAATCAGTGGGTCCCAGGGTCCGTACTAATGATATACTGATGATTACGTTAAACGGATGAATAGTGGCGACTGGACAGCCGTTTTTTTCGCTGGGTCTTGCGACGTCATAGGGACTTTGAGCGATTTGCGGCCTCTGCCTCGAGCCACCGCCAATAAACACGACTGCGCGATTGTAGCAGTGCCTCTAGTTTCCGCTTGCCGTGATCGCTTGAATGATAACGAAGTTAACGCAATGATAACGCGGTTTTTGGCCAAACTTACATGCTGACGTCGCTCAGCGCGAAATATATGAGTTTTTCAGTATTTTTCGCTCTTCGGGTAAAAAATGGTTATTCGGTGCTGGAATTGAGATAAGCGACTAACTAGAAGCTAGGTTTTTTTTTTTCAAATTAAATATGCTATATTTTGTATTCATGGCCTCTACTAACTATTCCTCCCCTTACTGAACACCCTCCCCATTTCCGCTTGTTTTTACGTTTTTTGTTTGGTTTTTTACATCCTCTGTGCGGTGTTACCGTTCTTCTAGCACTCAGTTTACTTTCCTTGTTCCACCCCACCGTCTTCGTTACTTTCTTTTTCCCCGCGCAGGATTTTTCATGCCTTAATTCGCTTAGTTCTCCTTCCATACAACCAATCAATAGTCCAGTAACTTCGGACACCAGGCCTCTATATCTCTTTCGGACGTTCTTGGCGATGTGCGGAATATTTCGGGCATTTCATTTCCCGTTGTTTCCTGCCTTGCGTCTGTCCCACGCGTCCACATTCAAGAATAAACGTTTCTTGTCGCTACCAAAGCTCCTTTCTCTTTTGTATTTCCACGTAGGGGGACAAGATGGTAAGGAGACTCCCACCAATTACATTTAGCTACCTGAGTCCTTTGAGCGGACCCGCGCAATTTGCGCGGGCGACGGCGCTGCGTTCTTGGGCGAGCGCCCGTTGACGTCCGAACCGACACAAGAGAACCACAGCTCCGCTGCTTCAGCAGATTCATACTAAGTTCAGCTGGGTTTAATTTTCTTTGGGGTTCACTGTAATAACAGTATTCGCCGTGCTCCGAAGCAGAGACTGCCGGTGCCTGCATAAGCAAACAACCCTGTAGCTGTGGCTCAACCTTGGTGATTTAGATCCTAAATTGGTGCTTAAAATGGTGGCCTGCCCATATAAATTTACCCTTATCCGTTTTTTTCGTATACTAATGGTCTCTTGGCTATTAATTCTTGCCCGCAACGACCTGCTAAATTACTACGTGCTCAAAGGATCAGTTCTGCAACAGTTGTTAGCACTATCTTTTTGATTGATGTTCCTCCCCTCCATAATGAAGTCCCTCTTATACTTATGGTATGATGTTACTTCGTTCAGCAGGTCACAGTAATTGGCAGCCACTTCAAAGCTTCCAGTCTTACTAACCTCTGTCAAAGCATGGTTTTCGTTTTTCCTGCACCAATTCATACTGGAACTTTTGATTCTAGTGAATTCGACAGGGTGACTCACTAAAGTAATCTCCGCTATTATGCTTTCTTTTCCAATTGTTAATACTTGCGGTTAACTGTGTAGTCAATAAAGCCGTGAAAGTCTTTCCTTGTTTGGGGAAGGCGCTATGCAGCAAGCAGACAAGAACGCAGTGGGATGCCGTTTTTGTTGTTGTACCGTACCAGTGTCCGACCGATAGGATAGAGTTTGGCTTGTGCTGTCGTATCGACGATATCGCTTCACCGAGTGCCTAAGATAAGGCCCTGCTATCGTTTGGAGAGACGCATTTTTTTCCTTTGTGCGTTGACATCACGATAGTTTTGCCTTCTTGTCCACTCAGAGCACGTATTTGTGTTATCATGCAATACGCGACGCTGTGTTTAAGTGCAAAGAGGATTTGGAGGAAGCCCTCAAAAGCGGCGACGCCTCTGTGCAACTCCTGGCCGTCCAGAGGGCCTACGAAAGGACGGAGGGCCTAGGCCTTACTGTCCCTACGTGGGAGCGGCCCGCAACTACAACCTCAACGTAGTTCCTCAGGACCAAAAAATAAAAGTTCTGATGTGATTCGCAAGTATACCGGTAACTCCCTGCTGCGTGACATTGCCTTGCTGATGGGCATGTTAACCTTCTTCGCGTGATGAAAGTAACTGGATCGTGCCATCCTCGGGGCTTCATCAGCCCTTGCACAGTATATAAACACCAACAAATTTCTTTGTCTCCAAACATCGTGAACATCATCTGACCGCACTCGCAACTGCTCGCTCACTGTCCTCTCGCAGCAGCAGCAGCCATGAGGGTTCTGGGCGTAGAGTTCGCGCCCCTGAACGTGCCACTCAAGCGGCGGCTTCAGACGTCCGCCGTGCTGTTCCTCACGCTGTGCTTCTTCTGCGGTGGCTGCCTGTGGACCTTGTTGTGCGCCTACCTGCTGTTCTACACGAACTTCTACTGGCTGCCCCTGCTGTACATGGCGTGGTGCGTAGATTCCTTTCCGCTGGCTAAACCAGTGAGCGCTGGGATCATGGAGTTTACTGCTAGCGGCAACGAACGTTCGCTCCTCTGGGGCCTTGAGGAAGTCTGGGGGAAACGGTATGGTGCGTGCATAAAGAGGTTATGAGCCATTTCACTTAATGAAGGCGGATGACCAGTAAAGCCAGTTAGCATGTGGCATGCAGGTGACAAAGAATCCAGGTGAAAGGTATCAGTAAATTGTATTTATATTGAGGGTTCACGGTGGTAATAATTAAGAAACACACACAAACGCACACACACTTTTGTTTTGGCTCTAATCATGTTGAAGGATGTCCCCATTGATAACTATTATACTCAATACTATAACCGAGTGATTAGACGTGCAGACTTGAGGTCTACGTAATGCTTCCACCTTGTAAATGGCGCCTATCGATAACTAATCTCCTCAAGACCCGCATCGAAGTGCTTAAACGTATAATCTTGCTGTCCAAATCATGTTTTGGACGACTGTGCAACTTCGCGGTGATGTGACCGCGTGCACACAGCACATACGGACGCAAGCACTGCGCATGCAAGAATAATCACCCAGGCGCGAATTCCCTTTTTGAGGCTCACATGATGGCAGAAAACTAATGGTGAGCCCCCTCGATTATCTATCCTTTAATCGTCCCCGATCAGCTCCTGTTCACTGGGAGAGCAGCCGATGCTATAACGGCACATGGATTCCTGTGAAGATGGAAGATGGAGCCACTCCTGCAAGAGCACCATAAATGTTCTTAATAAACGTTCCCTCTCTATCTCTATCTATCTATCTATCTATCTATCTATCTATCTATCTATCTATCTATCTATCTCTATCTATCTATCATCTATCTATCTATCTATCTATCATATCTATCTATCTATCTATCTATCTATCTATCTATCGGTCTGTCGTCATCTATCTATCTATCTATCTATCTATCTATCTATCTATCTATCTATCTATCTATCTATCCTATCTATCTATCTATCTATCTATCTATCTATCTATCTATCTGTCTGTCTGTCTGTCTGTCTGTCTGTCTTCTATCTATCTATCTATCTATCTATCTATCTATCTATCTATCTATCTATCTATCTCTGTCTGTCTCTGTCTGTCTGTCTCTGTCTGTCTGTCTGTCTGTCTGTCTATCTATCTATCTATCTATCTCTCTCTATCTCTCTATCTCTCTGTCTGCCTCTGTCTCTCTCTCTCTCTCTCTCTCGATCTATCCTCATCCTCTCTCCTCATCTATCATCTCTCTCCATCCGCTCTCTCTCTCTCTCAGCTCAATTCTCTCTCTACTCTCCATCCCTCTCTCTCCTGTCATCTCTGGTCTTCTCCTCTTCTCTCATCTCTCTCTCTCTCTCTCTCTCTCTCTCTCTCTTCTCTCGTTCTCCCGGGAAGGGATCCGGCATTCGTTTTTCTATGTATTTCTAAGGACTTTCGGTCCGAAGGAAGTTTTCAGACTGCCCGCGGACCGTATGCTGGTAAATCGCAGATTCCCAGTGAATCTTTCCCTGCTTCGCCATATTGCAAAATAACAGCACACTCGAAGGCCTCTCGTACCCTCTCCCCCGCCCCAAAAAGAACTCCGTTCGCGACCGCTGGTCTTCACCTAGAGCAGCAGCGGCGAGCCAGGCGACAAGCCAAAAGAAACAAAAAAGTCCTTGTGGCCCTTAAGATTGCCTACGTGCATTGAAGGCGAAAGCCTGGCGGTAGTTATTAGCAGCTTCTTAATTGCTAATTACATTTGTACTTTTAAAGCGAAAGCTTTCTTGGTGGGACCGATGGCGTCCTGTCAACAAACCAATGCGATTCTTCATAGACCGGTTGGTCGACCGACAAGCTCTGGTGAGATCTTGGGACACATCAGGCGTGTTCGTGAAAGCGGGCTTCTGTTGTGTCAAAACGGCTAGTACTTTAAAATCGCGAAAAAAGTATAACGGTTCTATATAAGACAATACACTCATCAATCATGAAGGAGTACAATAGTATACTTCTATCTTATAAACCACGTATCAGTATACATTTAGATGGTTCGTAGATGCGTTTACTCAGTGCGCAAAACATGGTCGTATGCGCTCGTTCTTCGTTTGTGATTGGAGTATTTGAAGGTTTGGCGATCGATTGGACGCACTTTCAGCGAAGGTTTTGACGCCATTTTGACGAAGTTTTTATGCTAGAAAGCTTTCGCGCTTCTCTGATTTTCTTAAGAAGGGGTGGTACATTTCCTTTCGTCGATTTCGTTTATTTCACGTTTGGCGCGAATTTTTTCGACCGGCTTCTTCGATGCTTTCAGCCGTTTATGCATCTCTGCCTTCGTCTTACGGTGCGAATTACTTTCGCTGGCAGACTGGCCCACGTCGCAGCTTCCTTAGAATCAGGGTTTTGCGCGACTGGTGCGCGCGTGCCGGCTGTACTCACGTACACCCGGCAGCAAAATAAGCCGGGCCACGCGAGCGCGTGGCAAAATGCATCGCCGTGACATCTGACGCTGCACTTCTGGTGTCGAGAGATCCATGTGCGCGTGCGCGTCCAGACATGCTCGCTGCCCTGTCTTTTCTTTCAGTTCAATCAGCCCAACTGATCACATTCAACGTTTGGTCATACGGCTCACTTTCTTCGCCAACATGCCTCGCTCACACACAGAGCTGCCTACACGCACCGCTCCTTCGTCGAAGGCGCTGCGCTTGTAGGCTCCCGATAGCTTCGGCCAGCTTCGGAGGTGAGGTGTGCGTTGCTCGCTCTGCCCCGATCCAACAGATAACATGTCTTGCCCGTATCGGTGACGATTTTGTGCCACATATATTCCATCGCGTTTTCGTATTTTTGCCTAAAACATGCAGTTGGTTGGTAATAAACATGAGCACACCAACACGGAAAAAAATTGAGGCGAGATATAGTCACCTCGCACAAGTATTTGAAAAAAAAATAATCGGCGTGGCCGTGCTGTGATGAGAAGTGGCACAGACACAGACCAGTTTCCTCGCACAAGTTCTAAAGCAGGTATTGGCGAATATAGAGAAAAACGCCGTTTGCCGCCGGAAAGCTTTTCTCCACGCGAGCGGAGATCGGCGTGCTTTCAGCCGTGAAAGAAAAGACGGGGCGAGCGTGGACGCGCACGCGCACATTGGCAAAAATGTCGCGGCAATGCATTTTGCCACGCGCTCGCCTGCCGTGCTTATTTTGCCGGTGGGTGTACAAAAATGCCGCAAGACACGGCAACGTTGCCCGTTAGGTTGCAATACGCGACCTTCTCATCAATTCCTTAAATGCCAGAAGACGGGAACATGATTGGCACAGACACACCGCCGGCGGCGGCGGCGGCGTCCGAGTGCTCCCTAATTTAAAAAAGAAAAATCCGGCGCCAGTTTCCGAGGCTCGCGGCCGCAGCGCGAGCTCTACCATGAGGCCACTTTTTTTTTTTCTTTAATCATGGAAATTTTAGAGAGAAGCGGACAATTGACACACAATATAAACACTAACAGACAGAAAGGGAGCCCGTTCCAAAGGTCGGCACCAATTCAAAACCGCGCAAACGCGCAAAAGATGCGCCACTCTTTTCTGCGCGACGATGTACCAAGGCGAAAATGACCTTGGTCGGCCTAGGGGGTTCAATGCCGAAACGCACTTCCCAAGCTAAACAAACCTAGGAGCACAAAAACGTACGGCACCCGTGTCCTCAAATACGAATGGTGTATGGGGTGATGAGTCCTTTTTTAGTGTCCGTTGCAAAACGTCCCAGAAAAACACCGCGTCGGCGCACAAAACAGTGGTCGCTGGTTGGTTAAAGATCTCCAAGGGAGACATTCCTTTGTGGCCATGTTTTAAAATTAATGAAGCTTAAAGAAAAACGTTTTGGAGCCCTCCACTACGGTCTAAAACATTATTCGTATGGCGCAAGTATGGCTCATAAAGAGGCACGGGGAATAGATTATGAATTAAAGTGCCTGCGTTGACTAAACGTCGAAAACCGCGCGTTGAAAAAACCCTAGAAAACCCCACTTTTGGTTGACCTCATAGAAACAAGGAGAAACGGCAAATGGTAATATCAAACTTTTCGCGCTTAGACAGCAAGTTGGTGCACAAACAAAGCAAACGCGTAAAGGAAGAAACAAATTATCGCCCTTATCCCCAACGAAGGTAGCAAATACTCTGTGTAGATATCGCCCGCGAAATCTAGTTGCTACCAAGAAGCGCAGAGCCACGGGCAAATACAGAAATATAGAGCAAAGCAGGCTTCACTTATTTGGTGCCACAAGGCCGTTGTCCCAATTAATACCCAAATTTGGAAGGTTTGGTTCCCCCATGGGCCAAACCAAAACCCCTTAGTTTTCTCCATATTCATCCAGACACGTCACAAAACTCCTTAGCCAGCGAGACGTGTTGAGAACTTTAACTTCACATAACGAAAAAAAAGTTACCCCTAGCAGAAAGCGCTCGGTGCTTTCAGCTTTGTTGCTTGAAGTGCACATCACCTAAAGCTTCCAAAAGACGTGAGGATCAAATGCTTTCGCGTCAATTTATACAGGGGTTGGACGCGCACGCGCACATCGGTGTCTCGAATATTTTATACACCAGAAGTGCAGCGTCAGATGTCTAAGTAAAAGGTAGGGGCGGCGATGCATGAATTGCCACGCGCTCGCGTGCCCCGAAGAGATGGCAATCTTAACCTCTTCCTTATAGGGCCGGAAACCCCGGCACACTTTGCCGCCGGGGTGTACGTGCTATTAAGTTGCACCGGCAATATCAAGTGTACCATTATAATTAATCTCAATTATCTCCGCAAGACACGCACTATAATGCACCTTCGTGTTCTGGCTTTTACGTTGCCCGTTCATCCTTACTTGTGATTGCTGCCTCCATTTTGTGAAGCAAGCGTTTTAGAAACGCAACAGCCCTTGAAAGGCCTCATATCTTTGACCTTCTCAGCGGCGTGCGTTCAATTCCTGGCGTGGTGTACAATCCCCCGAGTGGATGGAAGAGAAGGGCGGCTGTGGGCGGGGGGGGCGGGGGCCGGCGCAAGCGCCGCAGACAACCGGGACTTTCACATTCTCCCCCTCGGGGAAATGCGGGGGAATTTTTTGATATGCCGTGTCTAGAGTGCCGTCCGACGGTATTATAAGCATTGCACTATATCGACGTCCACCGGCGTTTTGTGACAAAATTGCCAGCGTCTGGCACTACATCGCTCTAGATAGCGTAAAGCTAGGCAACCTAACCTAAACATAACATAAGATAACCTAACGCACACAAAGAAATCATTTGAAACACCAAAACTATACCTAAAGCATAAAAATTATACTTCAATTTAAAGATAAAAATAAAACCGAGGCAAGAACCGGCCTCGAACCACCCTCCTTGAGAACAAGAACCTAAGGCTGATCCTCTACACTACAACGACAGACGCTTCGGCGGTGCTAGCCTAGTCTTAAATATTCGAATGTCGTCGGACGGCACTCTAGCCATTCCTGCCGCGGCCAGCTGGAGTGCCGTCGGACGGCACTCCAGGCACTGCGTTTTTGATATGCTGGGAACGCTCGGAGATACCGTCAGTGGTAGCGCATGTAGATGCTACTACGGACACCCGAGTTCCCATCCCATCAGATCACAAGTGTGTTTTTAACAGCGAAGCTGTTCTTGTACAGGTTTTCATGGGGCGAGGCGTGGCAAAGCGGGTGCAGCGATGTGGAAACGGCACAGCCTAGCGGGAAGAAGGCAAGCGCTAAGCTCACGCGCGGCGTAGTGGGAGGAGGGAGAGCCAGCGCCAAGCACAGGTGGCGGAGCCAAGACGCGAATGAGAGCACGCGCCGAGTGCAGGTGGGCGGAGTCAAGGAAAGGAGGAGAGGAGCCGGCGCATTGGAGAGCGCGCCTCCGACAGATGGTTCTGCGGAGCGCGCATGTATAGAAAAGTGCGTTGTGCGGTCGTTTGAAGTTCCAGGGATGCCAGGTTGGGGCTATAAATAGCCAAATTGGGCTACTTGTTTTATGGTTGGCGGGAAAAATTGTTGGTTGGCTATTTGGATATTTTTGGGCTATTCTGTATTAGACATCCGAAAGATCTAGACAAAATGCCTCTTTTAGGCTGGCTCGCAAAAAACAAAACGAATGAATCGCAGTTTTTATACTCTAATCGTAGCAATTTTACAGTTTAAACGTAACGGAAAAAGCCTAAGAAGATACGAAGTTTTAAATGTTTCATAGCAGCTACTGCGCTGAGCAACAAGTTAAAAAAGCGTCCGGAAATTTTATCTCTTTGACAGACATTGACACTGCCGATGGGAGCCGACTTGGAGTACGCAGCAATTTAGGAGGCGACGTGGGTGACACAAATCTGCGGTGTAGGCCAAAACTTGAAAAGAAACGTTCCCTAACAGGGTCGGATACGAGCGAGAGAGAGAGAGAGAGAGAGAATATACATACAGCCATTTAATGCATTTTCGAGCCTGCCAACTACGAAACTGTTTTCCGTGACACCTTGGAAAAGTTTCAAGACCACCATTCTTGAGCGGTGCCGTTCATTTGTGATCGCATGTGTGAAAAGTATCTTGAAGCGCCTTTCATCCAATCAACTGTTAGGCGACCTCCACATATTGCACTGCAACAACATAAATTCCCCTTCGATGCCCTGGTGAAAGCTTTCCGGAAGTTGATTCCGGCATCAAACATTTCTTTAGTGGAGTCATAATATTGCTTGCGGCAATGTAGGCTTGATGAGCTCCGGGACGACTCCGTTACGATTTTTTGGAAGAATTTACGGGACGCCAAAAACAGCGGTGCTGTGCGAATGTTTCCGCTGCTGTCGCAACTAGCCACTTCACTTATTCTGCCAGTGTCACATGCTGTGGTTGAACGAGTTTTTAGTCTCTTAACTCGAAGATAGACTCCCATAAGATCGACTCCCAGACCAGAATGTCCCTAGATGCGTTCGAGAACATCCTTCATGTAAAGTTTGTAGTCACGAGAAACGGCAAGAGTTGTAAGGACTTCACACCGTCAGAAATCTTTTTGGAGCGGTTTAACACCACCGCTATATACTCAGGTGCAGCTGTTTCTGTTCCAAAAGAGTGATGTGTTGTCTTGCACTCATACTGTGAACACCTCAAGTCTAACATCTGACAAATATCAGACATATGAATAAACGCTTGCAATGAATCGTGTGAACTCTTCACATCTGGCTTTTTGGGCTATTTTTGTGGGTTGGCATTGGGCTACTTTTGGGCTATGGTGGCTCAAACATTTAGCGGGTTGTTCTGTGAGAACCTACCACGCCTTGTCGTTTCTCGAATGTTCAGGAAATGGGTGAAGTCTCGCGCGTCCTCCGGAAGAAGGCGCCCGTCGGGAGCGCTAGCGAGAGTTGGTTCGCGAGCGGGCGTGAACGGGAATCCATCGGCTGGTTTTTAAGTGCAGAGCACTTTATGGCTCGCCTTGTCGTAGTAGCTCGCTAACAATCGATGTCAAGCGACTGCCGGAATCAGGCGGCGCAGCGAGATAACGGACCCAAGTACAGCCTGGTGTCCCGTGGTCAGGGAGTCACGCTGAGGCTTCGAAAACCACGCGGTTTAAACAGTCATAACGGTTGGAACCTCGTCAACCGCTGGCGCTTGTCATACATCTCCCCGTTGTTTAGCGCAAAGAAAACTGAAGGTACATTTCAGGAAAAATATGTATGTAACCGTCGGACCCGCGTTCATTTAGTTAAGCTCGTTGGGTTGCTTTTTAAGATAGTACGCGGCATAGAACGCAAAGCGGCCGCGCAAGAAAAAAACGCCGCGTTCGAAATTAACTCAGAAAGGCTCCAGCCGCGCAAAAAAAAAAAAATGGCACGTTCGGAATGCCGCAGCAAGGCTCCAGCCGCGCAAGAACAAAATGGCGCGTTCGAAATGACCCAAAACAGCTCCAGCATACGAAATTAAAGCAAGCACAAAAAAAAAAAAACAGAACTCCCGCGTCAGTTTCAGCACGGGGCGAGTGAGCACTGCGAAGGCGGGAAATTCGAATTGCATATTCATCAAGAGAGGAGTGACACATGGCGGCGAAGAGCGTGATGGGTGGTAGCAGTGAGCGGATAACGGCGCCAATACCCATAATGCCGAATCACTCCTCTGCACTTCCGACAGCTTTCACATTGAGTGAAACGGCTTTAATTTTTTAAGGGTTTTGGCTTCCTCCGAATCCCCTGACCTGTATAGTACGAGATAGTGCAGTGAAAGTTCCGCTTCAAATGGCGGTCAAAAAGAAACACGTGCTCATGGGCACAACATGGCCTCAACCTACACTTGTTCCCCCTCTTCCCTTCCGCGCGCAAATGCGAGCAGGTACGTGTACGACTTCAAGACGCCCAAGCGGGGCGGCCGCCAGAGCCACTGGGTGCGCAGCTGGCGCCTGTGGTCCTACGTGCGCGACTACTACCCGGTGAAGCTGGTCAAGACGGCCGAGCTGGACCCGGGCAGGAACTACATCTTGGGCTACCACCCGCACGGCATCATGTGCATGGGCGCCCTGTGCAACTTCACCTCCGAGGCGAACGACTTCGCGGGCCTGTTCCCGGGCATCCGCATGTGCACGCTCACGCTCAACGTCAACTTCGCCTTCCCCGTCTACAGGGAGTTCCTGCTCTGGTACGGTACGTGCGGGCACTCGCGTAGTACGTCTCTATACATCCTAGCGGGGAGGGAGCTTCGTACCAATATATACAGGACTCTGTGGTTGGGAGGGTTTCGTTAAGCCGGCCGGTGATGTTATATAGACGGTATTCGTTGAAAAGTTTAGCGGTCAATTTCTTCCCTTGGCAACACTGGAAACGGCCACAGACATGGCCGATGCGCCACGGACACGGCGCTGCCTGGACCACTGCGGCCGCACGCCGAAGAAAAAAAAAAGACACCGGCATGCGTCATCTGCTCCGTTCCAATCCGGTTCTAAATTGTGGCGCCAACAGAGATGTTATTAATCGCACTCACAGTGAACTCGACGCAATACTTTGTGTTCGGCGAAGAGTTCGTACCGTGAAACTAGAGTGAACTCATGTGTTTCACAGTCGCGCTTAGCTGGACAAGTGCCGCCATCCGGCGGAGCCCTACGTAACGAGTGACGGCGCACCGCCGGCGCGCCACCGGCAGCAAATCGCGGAGGCCACGGCACGGCCGGGCTAGAAAGGGAGCGGCGCGCGCTGTTCGCTCTCTAGCGCGCGCAGCTCGCTCTCTAGCCCGGTCGTGGCCACGGGGATGACCGGGCAGGAAAAGCTGGCCCCCGTTCGCGTGAATGCCGCGCGGCGGCGCTGTCGTTAGGGGCGCCGTCAGCTAGCGCGGCCGTTCTCCGTGCTAGGCGTCTCTGCCACGACCATGCGGGGCCGCGTTACTGAGCTGTAGAAATTTTAGCTGATACCGCAGTTCCTTAGACAAGGCAAGGCTTGTGTCATGCTACCGCTAACATATGGGGTTTGCGACACGGCTAAACACAGCCGAGTTTTACGCTGCCAGAAAGCAAGCAGTCGTTTGAGAAATACCGCATTAAAGCGGGAGCTTATCTAAGGTACAGGGCTTTTTTGCAGGGTTTATGTGAAATGTTTTTTTTTTATGTGAGCGCTATATTAACTGCTGCGATCACGCGGCATGTTTATTCTTGCCACTCGTATTTTTTGTTGTTGCTGCTGTTGGTAGTGGTGACGGGCGTAATTACGCACGAAATAGATAACTTCGTTTGCACTTGCCAAGTAAACATGAAATTATGGCCCCCGCACGGGGCACCTTGAGTATTCATGGTGACGGTGAGCAGCGACACCGCGGACCCCGAGCTCCCAACATAAGCCGTGTCCAACCGCGGCGAGGTGTTTAAAGGTGAAGGGTACAAGCCGTAAACGGTGGCCGTCGGAGCCTTGGTCAAGCTCCGGCCGATGGGCTCCTGCCTGTCTGTCTACCAGGCAGGGAGCTCCAGGACCTCTTTGACTACCAGGTAACGTCAAAGAAAAAGTACCCCCTCTCCCTGCTTTCCAATGTATCATATGACATTTTCAAACCACCCCTCCAAACGTGATCGGTCCCTGAAAAGGGGAGGCCGCACCGAAGTATCTTTTCCTCCTTTGTCTTCAATCTCCATTCCAAAGCGCGATAATTTCTCGCGCTTCCTGGTAATGGAATCCCTAGATAAATCAAAACCCGTCACTTCCCAGTCTGTCTTTCTCATTTCCAAGTTTCTTGAAAGCCTTGTAGGCAAATCGTACAAGGCTAAAAAGCTCACAACCGGAGAAGTCCTAATTGAAGTCCAAAACAAACAACAATCCTGAACCTCTTGAAGCAAACGCGCATGGTCGATGTCGACATCAAGATCACGCCCCATCGCAGCCTAAATAGCTGCCAGGGCGTCATCTCTGATCGAGATCTAATAAATGAGACTGAAGCAGATCTGCTTGACGGCCTTCGCGATCAGGGCGTGACAGCAGTGCGGCGAATCACGATACGCCGAAACGACCAAATAATAGCTACTAAACACATAATCTTGACATTTGACCACTCAACACTTCCTGAGTCGGTCAGCGCAGGTTCCCTGAGATGTCCGGTCCGACCCTACGTGCCGAACCCACGCCGCTGCTACTACAGTGTCAGCGGTTTGGACATGGCACAATGCTTGTCGTGGTCGACTAACATGCGCCAAGTGTGCACAACATGATCATGCATCTGACAACTGCCCATCGCA
>JABSTR010003779.1:0-41485 GCA_013339765.2 Haemaphysalis longicornis | reverse complement strand
TTTGTCGAGTTTGATAATTACATAAAAATTTGTTTAAATCTCATTAACGAAAAAATACTGCCCGCAAGTCCACGGCTTTGGAAACATTATGCACTAGGTTTCCTTCGAACAAGGTCATTGCTCTTCTTTAAAATGTTGGTGCATGATAGCTTGGACACCCTGCATATATTTGATATATATACACATTATGAGCGTTGATCCGAGTGTTATTGTGATGAGATGACATTGTGACAGCGGTGGTGTCTGCGACGGAAAAGGCATCGACGACACCGAAGTTGGTCAAAGAGATGAGATGGCAGACCTTGGACAATAGTCCTCTGTGGGCATGTTGTGGCTCGGTTTCTCCTTTAGTGCACCTGTACAATAGCCTGCAGAATAAAAGTGAGGGGAGGAAAAGAAGAGGAGGAGGTGGTGCATGGAGGATTCGCAGGAGTGGAATCAGAGGAGTAAGGCTTCTTAGGGATATCCTTATATTTTGTAGCCGTGGTCTGCCGAGGCCGTCGTTGACGACGCCCGTATTCCCGGAGTTGCCATGCTAGGCACAGCGCCACATTCCTACTGGCTCCTCGACTGCACTGCATTAGAATCGTTGCCATTGACTGGGCAACGTGGTGATACCGTGCCGAGCTACCAACGGGCGCCGCAACAAAGACGTTTGAACGACTCCGCATCAACTGCGCCACCTTACGTGAGACGTTCTTTCTTGGCCGTTTATTTGAGAAGTGCACTCGGACGTAGTTGGTTTTTCTACCTTTGGCAAACCTTGTGGGTTAGTATTATTCGGTCTACTGCATTCTTGTTTCCCCTCTAACACAAATCCCATTATCGCGTATCGTCGAGAAAAATATTTGTCCCACCCTTTACGACTGTCTCAAGCCCCTGTCTCGTTGCGGTGACACGACTCACGACGTCTAGCCACCAATAGCACCACAGTTACAACAACACACCCGTCAGACTAGAATCCTCATCCAGAGGTGGGACCAATTTCTCACCGTTGCATACCCATCGCAAATATCATTTTAATACTATCATCGCCGTGGGAGAGGCTCGTTCACGGTAGTCTGCGATTTCTAGACGGGCTTAGTAAATAGCGTTGAAGTTCCTTTACTACCTTTCTCTTGTAGCGTTCGAACCAGGCCTGTAGATAACCTTGGCCCACCCCTAGAACTTCATCGCAGTCGCATTGTGCATCCGCCAACCACACGATAGAGCAAGAATGAGCGCCCAAGGCCGCCGCTTCCACCTCGTCGGTATGGATGACCTGCCCCTACCGCGAGCCTCCCTTCTTCGCAGGCCTTCGTGGTGACGGCGTCCAGGAGAGGCTTGGACAGTACCACCGCGTCAGCCAACTAATAGGTGGGACGACGTTTGGAAGCTGCAGAACATCGCCTTCTATTTCACTGAGTTTGCAAGTACGTTGTACCTGAACCACGAATGCCACATATCTAGCTTTACCTGAGCAGCTCCGCAGGATTATTCGGCACACCATCTGCTCGCTCAGTTGGACGAAAGCGAAAAATCGAAGCCTGCATGCAGTGCTCCGGTGAGACGCACGCATTGCACATTGAGGATGTCTTTCCCTTTAGCGTATGGTCAACCGAGATATATCGGAGGCTGACAAGGCCTGTCATATCCTCAAGGGAATCACAGCCCACGTTCAATGCTCTTGCGCTGCAAAATACATCTAGACGAAATTACATACGGACGATATGCCAGCATCTTGATGAGGTTAAACCAATACGGCTGCAGCCAGATCAGGGACTCGCTCGTCTTCCTGCAGAGCCAGACTTCAGTTCAGTAAGGCTTGTTCTTGGGCTAGTTGGTATCGGTAGTTGTACAAGGTTGGAAAAGCTTTTTTCGTAACACAGGGAACAAACGTAGAGCGAAAGAAAGCCAGACAGAACGAGTGAGGCGCTACTAACAACTGAAGTTTAATCAACAAAGAAGAAGGAAATATATAATATATATACTATATATATATATATATATATCTATTATATATAATATAATATATATATCTATATATATATATATATATTATATATAATATATATATATTATATATATATATATATATATATATATATATTAACTATATATTATATATTATATATATATATATATATAAATATATATATACCACATTATGCAACACTGTGCGCTTGCGTCAAAGTTCTTTGTTTATTTATACCGGAGATACTCCTTTTCTCTCTCTAGCAAGGTAATGGAAGCGGAGCTAACGCACTCTCCTTCTATTCCCGATGTCATGCAAAATGCCTCCCAAATTTCTCTCGTTATTTTATCGTTAGATTTGAGCTGGACCTGAGTATCATTGAATGCCGGAGCGCATTTGACTACCGGAGCGCTTTTACAGTCGAAGCAGTGCAATGAGAGATTACTCGATATTGTGTTCTGCTCACAAAGCGCGCGGTGCTCCTTGAGCCGCTCGTTAAGGCAATGTCCTGTTTGCCCTATATATGCCCTCGTGCACGAAAGAGGCATTTTGTAGACAACACCCATGCAACAATCAACAAACTTGCGCATGTGCGTTACACCACTGTTGCGCTGGACACCGCAGTCATTCCTCTGCTCTGGCTACCGATCTTTTTATCGACCAAATTACACAACTTCGAAAGTTTCTGCGGAGCGGAAAAACCACCGGAACCTCGTGTCTCACGGCAACTTTTTTTAACCGATGAGACAGTCCATGAATGTACTGGATCACCACAGGACGTTTGTCCTGTTTTTTCCGCTTGACCTGCCTTCCTTTAATATCTACCGACAGGATCATTTCAGTCACAGAACCTATCAATGATTGTGGGTAGCCGCTATTTCGGAGCCTCGCAGCTTGGTTATCTAAGCTTTCCGCAATAGCAGGGACACAAGACTTCTTTATCGCCTGCGTTAGACAAGCTTTGGATACCACGCTTACCAGCTTGCTGTGCCGAGTCAAAAAGCAAAAGCTGCTTCTCACCCCTGGTAGGCTCCACCAACTGTGTATTAGTCAAAACTTCACAAATCTAAGTACTTCAATCTGCCGGACGGCAAGGTAAACTAAATCTAGCCCTTCATGTGCGCTTTAAACTTTCCCAAGATGTCCTGTCCGATGCTTTCATTAACGCTTCCGGGAACCATGCACAGCAAGAAATCATCAGCGTGTCTAAAACATTTTACTATTACCATTCAGAGAAATAGATGCTGCAGTTCATAGGGAAAACACTGCACTGGTCAAACTAATCACAACTCCACTCGACCACCCCACAAATATTTTACCAGTAACAGTGGGTGGAATCTCTGTGCGAGGTTTAGTGGGCACTGGGGCGAGACTTTTCGTGATGTATTCGGATTTGTATTGACATTTACGAAACGCAAAAAACCCATACTCTGGACTGGCATCATACAGCCCCGATTTACACCTTATTAAGCTTCTTGGAGCTTGTACACAGCGCGTTATTAACCGCTATGATCGACACCATAATGAATTTGCGGTTCTGCCAGAGTGTGCGCATGAACTAATTTCCACTTGGGGCTTTTATCTTCTGCTTCCGCCATTGCATAATGCACTAAACAAGCTATTCACATTAAGAAAACCGAAGCTTTAGCTGCTCCAAGCCCTCAACCCCAGTTCTTCACTTTGTATGCAAACCACGTTCTACCACTCGGTACTGAAGAGGCCCAGATGGTTTCCTCGACCAGCATTTCTGCCGCGGCCGTGATGGCCTCGCCCTGAAACCGCTTGCTTCGTCGAAGACTTGCAATGTCGAGGTGACTTGTCCGCTTTAGACGGGAACTTTCAGCTATGGCCACCCTCGAAACCACGAGTGTGCCCATTTTACTACCAAAGTCGTGACCATCGCTTCAGTTGTCGATATCAATCCGGCGTCTGTAGTTTCTAGCACAGTAACATTTTAAGGTATGTGCGGTCTCATTACTTCGGATGGTTTGCCCGCTCTTACCGCTGCCATTAGACCATACCAGACGAATACGCAGACGGAAATGTTGATTCAGGTTTCGACGAAGCACATTGTTTTCTTTGACGTGAATTCCTCTACGCGTAAACGAACGTCTGCGGCCACGCAACGGGCTCAAAATACATCCCTCGGACATTGAATGCCTTCGCTATTACGTGTGTCTTCGCACGAACGCAACATTATAGAACACATCGCTTGCATGCCCAAGCGTGATGTTATACGTCCATCACCGAGGTCGTGGTCATGCCTATCGTGCTAGTACTGAAAAAAGACAGCGCAGTTCGCTTTTGTGGTCATTATCTTCTCCGTAATACCATCGCTCCCGGAGAGGTGTATCCGATGCCCTACATCGATGACGGGCTGGACCGCCTTCAAGGATCAGAGTTCTTTTCCAGCGTTCATTCAAGCTTCGGATATTGGCAAATCCCGATGCACAAAAACACAAAGAAAAGGCGGCCTGCGCCATTCCAGATGTGCGTGACGAGATCTATGTTATTCCGTTCGGGCTTTGTGATGCGCCCGCGATATTTTAACGCATGATGTATACCGTTATGCGCGGTCTTAAATAGAAAACCTGCCATTGCCACCTCGGCGACAGTGTAGGTATTTTAACTACCTTTGAGCAACAGCTCCCACGTCTCAAAATGGCACCTTCCTGGGTTTCAAATGCCGTACTCCTGATTAATACAACTAAGAGACATTCGCCAGCAAATCGAATATTAGTATTAGGACACGCCGTAAGCAAAACTCAAATGCAAACGCACCCTGAGAAAAGTTTGGCCGTTCTAAGTTGTGCACGCCCACTGAGCAGAAATACCTTCGCAGTTTCTTAGACTAGCATGAAACTTCCGCCGCTTCATATATTCTGCTCTAAATAACCTATATCTCCTCTGAATAACCTCTTACGATTTGGCAGAGCTTCTACTTAGAATGACAATTGCGAATGGGCTTTCAAAGCTCTCAAAGACGCACTCAGGCTGAGCCCGTGCTTTCCAACTGCGATAACCCTGCACCAACTGTTCGACGCCAGTTCACAAGGCATCGGCGCAGTCTTCTTGCAACTGGAGTTTTGGAAAAGCGGCAAATGGTAGCCTATGTCAACCGTTAACGGACGTCTGGAGAACGCAACTACACAATAATAAATCAGGAATGTCTCGCTGTTGTGTGGGGCATACACACCTTTCGCTTTTACTTGTACGGCCGATATTTCGATGGACGCTCAAGTGTTTTGCTTGTTGCTGACACTGCATAATCTGTCCGGATACCTCAGTGGTTGGATTCTTCGTCTTCAGCAGTACAGTTTTAGGATCACATACAAGAACAGTGAAAGGCATTTCGATGCAGATTCCCTCTCACGCTCTCCATTATCTCAATCGGCAGTGTGCGTCACATAGGCAAGCAGGCATGCTTTATCGATCGCGCGCATTGAGTTCTCCATGGGTAGATGAATTCAGTCTGCCGACCACCCAGAGTTTCTATACTTGTTATCTAACAAAAATATTAAAGCCGTCCCACTAAATGTGAAAGCTGTCGGAAGTGGAGAGCAGTGATTCGCGTAAGGGGTTGCCCCGCAGTTATGCGCTCACTGCTGCCACCCAATGCATTTCAAATTTCCCACCTTCCCAGTCAGTGCTCGCGTGCCCGGTGCCAGAAACTGCGCCAGCGGGAGTTCTGTTCTTTTTGTGCTTGCTTTAATTTCGTATGCTGGAGCTGTTTTGCGTGTTTTCGAAAGCGTACTTTTTTCTTGCGCGGCTGGAGCCTTTCTGCGGCATTTCGACTGCGCGATTTTTTTTGCGTGGCTGGAGCCTTTCTGCGGCATTTCGAGCGCGCCATCTTTTTGTTGTGCGGCTGGAGCCTTTCTGCTTGATTTCGAACGCGTCATGTTTTCTTTGCGAGGCCGCTTGTTTCACTTACGATCGCAAATACCAACGCAGCGAGCGTTCCTAACCAAACGAACGCGGGGGATGCCAGTTATGTACATAGATTCTGCCTGAAATATGTCTGCAGTTTTGTTTGTGCTAAACAACGGGGAGATCTGTTACAAGCATCAGTGGTTTAGCAGATTCAAGAGGTTATGACTATTGAAGCCGCGTGGTTTTCGAATCTTTTGTGTGGCCCCGTGACGACGATACTTCAGGCGCTACTTGATTCTTTTATCTCCCTGCGCCGCCTGATTCTGGCAGTCGCATCTACGTTAGCAAGCTACGACGACAAGGCGCGTCCATAAAGTTCTCCGTACTTAATGAGCGATTGAATCGAGGGCTGCGCGCGACCTAGAAACCTGACAGTTACGTCGACAAATAAAGAACTACCGTCTTGAAAACTGGGTTCGGTGCCTGTCCAGCCACTATCCTACGAGCATGTTTTGGGTTTATGCCCCACATCGGGGTCGGCGCGCAGCTGTCTTAGAGGCATTTCACGAGGACCCGACAACAGGACATCTCGGTAATAAAAAGCCTATAAACTATTTGTTGTCTCGTTTTTGTACCGAGACCTCGGCAAGCATGGCCAGGTACATGTCTTCATGCACCAAATGCCAGCACCCAAAACCTGCAACGAATCCTCAAGCCGGCCTGCTGGAGGAATTAACGGTAGGAATTAACCTCTATGCCCGCTTCCATACACGCCAAACGGCTGCCACTGGACAGTGATTGCCATCGGTTATATAACCAGGTACGCCGAGACCACCACTTTTTTATCTGGATGCGCGCTGGATATCACTGATTTTCTGCTGCAAGATATCATCTTCTGCCATGGTGCACCCCGCGTCCTTTAAAGTGATTGTGGCAACGGCTTCTTGTCTGGAAGTTTAGTGCAATCTCTTCAAGTGGGTGATGCGGTTCCTAAAACAACTAGCACCTAATACACTCAAACCAACGGTCTCACTAAACGCTTTAATCGGACTCTCTAAAAATGCTTTCCACGTATATCAAACCAGGCCACACAACCTGGTACCTTATTCTTCCATGTGTAACCTTCGCTGAAAATACAGCAATTCAGGGCACCACCAGCTATTCACCCTTTTCCTTGTTTTTTGGCCGTTCCCCTTCCTTCCTTTCTGGCACCGCTTTCTTAACTCCACCGGTCTGACGCTGTTTCCTGACCAGTTCATTTTCCGGATAACCACTGTCGACACCTAGCCCTCATCCACACTGAAACAACGCACCAAGAATGAAAGCCCATTACGAGGCCGCTAAATGCACCGTCCATTCTCGCCCCGGTGAAGAAGTGCTATTGTGGACACCGACACGATCCCCCGCCTGTGCGAGAAGATTTTGAATCGCTTAGTTGGCCCATACACCGTTAGTGAGCAAACATCACCCGTGAACTAGAGAGTTTCTTATGCAGCTGCTCCCACCGACCGTCTCAAACGTGGAACTGAAGTGGTACATTTTTTTTTGCATGGAGTGCTTCACCCAGCGTGCACCTTAACTACATGCGGCCAAGCGGCCGCTTCCAAACAAGGTGAGAAGAAAGTGTGACCATCTATACGTGTGTTGCGAGAAAGGTATTTGGACTGTACGAATTCTCATCCGTTACCCGTTACAGGGACCAATCTCTCACCTGGTCATACTCGTCATAATCATCGTTTGGATATTACATCGTAGTGGGTGCCTCCTTTTACGGAGTGCCTGAGTACTCGACGGGCTCATCACAAAGGCATTCCTTCAAACTACCAATCCGCTGTTCCAGTTTACTTTCGCTTAAGATTATTTATTATATATATATATATATATATATATATATATATATATATATATATATATATATAGTCAGGTAAAAGATAAGAACAACTTTGCGGTTAACTTGTTTATTATAAATTAGTCCGACAGTTTCGGAAGTGGAACTTCCTTCCTCAGGGACAATCCCACAATGTGGGATTGTCCCTGAGGAAGGAAGTTCCACTTCCGAAACTGTCGGACTAATTTATAATAAACAAGTTAACCGCAAAGTTGTTCTTATCTTTTACCGTTTCTTCTGGCCCTGACATCGAAATCTATATATATATATATATATTATACATATATCAGAGATACGGGACGAGGACTCGGTAAAGACCAGTGTTGCAGTCGTCAAGTGCTACTCTTTGATCATTGAAATAAGCGAAAATATATATCCGCCGTTTTTACGGGAGCGGGATTCGAACCCATATACCGTGCGGTGCGTTATATATTGGTTAACGCACCGCATCGGTTATGCGGAGATGTGGGTTCGAGTCCCGCTCCCGGAAAAACGGCGGATTTTTTCTCGACTTATATTTTTCGCTTATTTATCAATGAATCAAAGAAATGGGACAAGCACACGTCATTCGGGCCTATTAAATATTTCGAAAAAAAAAGCCGAATAGCACTGGCAATGACGACTGCAACCTTGATATATATATATATATATATATATATATATATATCATATATACATACACGTATCTAGAGAAAGATAAACTCACAAAGCGCACAGAAATAGTCTAAGTAAAGAGTCGGATACACAGCAAGAACAATAACAAACAAGGTTTACTTACGTAGCGGCAACGGGACTTGCCTTCATCAGAGTAAAGTTACATGATTTTGCTGTCGCAAACATTTCGAACACATTTCTTATATAGGTTTGCAGAAAACTGTGAGAAGGAGCGGAAAATGTTTCGGAAATGGAGAGTGTGCATACAGTCGGGCTACGCCTATGTTACAACAAAAAAAAAAGGGGGGGGAGGGGAGCGAGAGAGAGAAAAAAGAGGGTCGTGTTAACAATGCAGCGTTCAAGGTTGCACCATGACCGGTCAACGTATGCCGCGCGGGCTGCAAGTTCAGACAATGGGGGAAACTGGACAACCGCGGTTTGAAAAGAAAGGGAAGAGTATACAGTAAGGTATTCAGTGGCTGGGGAGACTGGTTGGGGCGGAAGCGAAGATGGCTGTGCCCCCCCCCCCCGGATGAAGAGAATAGATAGGGGGCACAAAAGAGCATTTCACAGAAGCTAGCAACTGAACAGGAAATAGGTAGGGTCACTAAAGGTTAAACATGAATAGATCACAAAGAGTTAAACATTCTTAAGTGGTGGTGGGAACGAGGCCTCCTTCCCCAGGACAAATGGCATTGTTGAGCCGCAATAGGCTAATAAAGCTGCTGTATTAGGAGAGTTTATGCGAATTCTGATGGGAAACTCGAGGGTAGGAATAATGAACATAGTTAAAAAAATTATGAAGTCGCTAATTTTAATCGAGGGATAAGCACGTTAGTTTTCCGTAACTTTCATTAATTCCAAGTGTGGCTGACCCAAACTTATAAATGAGATAAGATTCCCGAACCTCGCGGTCGTGGTGCGTTTTGAAGGCGGATTCTAAAATAGTTGCTTTGAGATGTTCAAATGCATGCCCGGGACAGTTCACATGTCTTGGCAGGGGCAAATAAGGGCAGCTTTTTGCATGAGTGCGGTGATTATTGAACCGTATTCGGAAGGGCGTTTCAGTTTGGCCGATATATTGTTGCCTACAAACAGTATACTCTAGAAGATATACGACATTAGCGGAGTCACAGTTAAAGTTACCTTTTATATTTACGTAGTAGTCTGAAGCCGTGCTGGTGGCGCGCTGTGTAGTGGTCATGTGTGGGCATACTTTACATCGGGGTTTATTGCAGGGCATGCAGCCAGTAGTTGCCGGTCGGTTGATACGAGAGTTAGTAAGAAAGTCACCTAAATTCTTATTACGCCGGTAGACAACGCGTGGTGGTTCGGGGAATATGCTTTTTAAGCGGTCACTTTGCATTAGGATATTGTGAGTTTTTTTTTAGCACGGTTGACACTCTTGGAGCGGAGGATGAATGGGTTGAAACTATTTAGTTTGCGGGTTCCCGTTCGGGGCTTTTTTCTTACAGATTTCGTTACGGTTTAATTGGTTGGCTCGCACAATAGCGTAGTCGCTAATTTTTTCCGGGAATATATATTCAGGAGGGTGGTCTTGAGTTCTCAACAGTTTGAGTCAAAGTCGGCTTGGTTTGAGCAAATTCTCCTCGGTGGGCTTGGCTGTAAGGTATTGCTGTCTTGCAGTGTCTGACATGGCTACTTCGGAAGTGCAAATACTGCCGCATGTCTGTCGCATTTCTATACAGTTTAGTTTGAAGCCGACCTTGGAAGGTAGTAACGGTGACGTCCAGAACGTTTACACTGTGTTCCGAATAGGAATGAGCAAGGGAAATACTAGGATGGGCTAGGTTAAATGCCTCAATGAAGGTGAGGAGCTCCGCCTCACCGTGTTGCCAGATCATGAATATGTCATCAATATACCTTTTATAGTACATTGGCTTTAAATTTTGGGTGTCAAGAAAGTTTGATTCGAGGTGAGCCATAAAGATATTGGCGTAGTTAGGTCCGATTCGAGTTCCCATTGACGTTCCGCTGACTTGCACGTAATGAACTCCGTCGAACTCAAAATTGTTAAGTTCAAGAATAAGCCTAAGGAATGTTTGGAGAGCAGAAGAATCGATATGTTTGTCGCACGATGACTGCTCATACGCCAGGGATATAGCGACGATGCCATCCTAAGGGGGGATGTTAGTATACAGTGACGCAACATCGAGGGTGACTAGAAGGCAGTTATCAGGAATTTCAATTTTTGAGATGTCTGAGAGAAAGTCATTGGTATCCTTAATGAAGGAGGGAAAGCTGGGCGGAATGTCGCAAATGAGATTATCCACATAGCGCGAGAGGTTTTCGGTAACAGTGCCAATGCCAGAAACAATGGGGCGCCCTGGGTTGTTCACCTTGTGAATCTTTAGGAGAAGATAGAATTTACCGGCTACTGGGCTTAAGGGGATCAGGGAACGAGCCGTGGTTTCATTTATTGTTTTTTTTAAAAAGCTCAGCAAGTTTATCTTTGACAATTTGCTTATAATCTTGAGTGGGATCATTGGGTAGTGCTTTATAGAACGTCGATACCGATAGTTGCTTATTGGCCTCGTTAACATAGTCGGTTTTGTCAAGGATTACGATTGCGCCTGCCTTATCGGCAGGTTTAATAATTATGTCGGGACAGCTTGCGAGTTCCTCTAGAGCTTTCTTGTCGTTGGTAGTCATGTTGTGGTGGAAAGAAATTTGTGTTTGGTATGCTTTTCGCACATCGCGTTGGACAGCTTTGATGTACATGTCGAGGCCACTATCACGCTGTGTGGGAGGGGTCCAGTGCTTATAGCTAGGTAGGGTTCTGCGGGCTTCTTCCGTCGCAGGGTGTCATATATATATATATTATAGATATATAGACTGAAAAGATAAAAACTCACACAGAGCGCGAAAAAAATAATAGTAGAGACAGAGAAACGAGAAAGACTTAGAAAATAAAAATAGGTTTACTACGTTCAGGGAGAGACTCCCTTTCTTCAGAGTCTTTCTCGTTTGTCTCTGTCTCTACTAACCTTATATATAGATATATATATATATATATATATATATATATATATATATCGAGAGAGAGAGAGAGAGAGAGAGAGAGAGAGAGAGAGAGAGAGAGAGAGCCGAAGTAAAGATAAAGAATAATGGGGTATTGCTGCACACAGTGCAGCAACGATGGAGATATATGAAGTTGGTGAAGGTGGACTGTGGAATGGGCCAGTAAAAATGCTTGGCTATCGCCTGATGATGAGACAGTTAAGATTCGCTCTCACACTACTGTCCCTCCCGGATGGGAGCGCCAATACGGGCCATCACAGTCAGGAAGAGAAACCCAGACGAAAGTAAGGCGGGATTCAGGAAACCCGAACGATCTAAGTTTCACCGCACCAACGGTGATTGACACCGCAAAAAGGTGTTACACGGTAGTTGATGAGCGAGACCCTGTGGAGGATTGTGTAGGCACCTATGTAGCGGGGAAGGAAATACTCGCGTAATTCCGGAGCATGGAGAGGGGTTGAGAGTAGGACTTCTTGTGTAGGTTGGTCAGAGACGGAACGATGCCTCTCATACTTGCGGGAGTTGCGGCTATTTTGACCGGATATGGTGTTCAAACGGGCATATAGCGGCAGTGAGCAAGTCCGGCAACCAACTAGTTCGAAAGGCTTGCCGTGAAAGTAACGAGTACGGAAAGGAAAGGGAAATCAGTTACTGAAGGAAATGGCCGTAGACGAGGAAGATGGAGAGAATCCTGTTGTTCGTTGAATAACGTTGTTGTACGCATGGGTTAAAAACGGAGCATAGTATCCCGGTCGGTGCGGGCAGGGAGAATGTAAAAGAAAAGCATGCCGGAAAGGGTACCGTGAAAGCGATCAGTCATGCCGTTTGTTTCGGGTGGTAACTGAAGGCAGTAAAGCGAATGGTCGCAGCGGCATGAAACCCTTGGTACAGAAGAGTACAAGGAAACGTCCGTCCGTGGTCCGTGAGAGGAGCGGGGGGCAGACGGCAGTGCATGAAGATGGCTTGCGAAAAAAATTCCGCAACCTCTCAGGTGCAGCCCGTGCGAATAGCCGTGGTTTCAGCATACCATGCGAAGTAGGCAACTGCTGTGACAACCCACCGATTACCACGTGCATAGACCTGGAGGTTTGTACAGATCGATTCCTACAACTTCGAATATATTTGAAGGAAGAGGGGAGGGTTTAAGCCTCCCAGCTGGAGTCGAAAAAGATGCTTTACGGTATCGCCATGCAACAAAGTGTGCAACGTATTTAGTGACACCTGTTCAGTGTGCGGACCAAAAGAGGCGGCTTATTAAGCGTTCGTACGTGTTAAGGTAAGCAAGCTGACCTGGGGTAACATCATCGTGGAAATCTGGAAATATATCTGTTGCCAAAGCGAACGCGGAACGACAGGGCCATTTAGTCGCCGTAAAATGGTAGTTAAAGTAGTAAAAGCAGCCACCATTCCAGAGTTTAAATTTGGTAAGTTGGTGGCGCGACCGGCTTTTGTCTGGTAGGGCTCAACAGTCTTACAGTTTGATAAGGTGGCGGCAGTACGCGTGTGATCTTTGTGAGGAGACAATATAAGTAGGTAATTCCGTGTTGATGGGCTTGGTGCCAGCAATTGAGAGGACTGGCTATGCCTGATCTGATGTTCGAGAACGTTCAACAGCGGACAGCAGGAAAGCGCGTCGGAATCCCAGTGGGTTTTGCCGGAATTGTTCTCAGCGCGAAATGGTGCTTTAGAAATTTAAGCTTCCAATAGCGAAGGCCTCGGTTTACATTTTTGATGAAGGACAGCCGGAAGAATTCGTGGTGATCGGTTACTACGGCCTAGTGGTGACCCTAGATGTAAGGCCGAATCTTTTGCACGGACTAAAGAACAGCCAGACACTCCTGCTTGGTTATAGTATAGTTATTCCAGGCTAAAGTCAATGTCTGGCTGGCGTATCCAACCACTTGTTCCAAAGAAGATGCATAGCTTTGCAAGGGCACCGTACCGATAACAAGTCCACTGGCATCAGTGTGGAATATTGTCGGAGTGTTTTCATCAAAATGGCGCAGTGCGGTTCCAGACGTAGCAGCATGTTTGATTCTCAAGAACGCTGTTTTGATTCCTCGAACAAGGAAAATATTTTACCAAAGTTGTCAATACGTCGACAGAAGTGCGCAGTAAATTAAAAAAAACTACGCAGCTCTGTCTGACCAACAGGTCGGGAGAAATGAATTAGAACTCGGGTTATATCGCGTTCATTCATGCCCAGAAGCTGCCCCAATACTTTGATGGTTGTGATTGCAAAGTGGCATTTGTTTGGGTTGAAATAAATCCGGCCTCGCTGAGACAAGTTATTTACTACCCCAGACGTTCAAAATGCACGGGAATTGCGGGAAAAAAAACAATGTCATCCAGTTGGCAGAGACGTTTCCCAATAAACACGGAGGGAATTGTCTATTATACCTTCGAATGTAGCCGGAGCATTGCAAATCCGAATGACATTACTCTAAATTCGTATATTCCCTCAGGTGTGCGAGGCTGTTTTATCTTTGTCTGCTTTCTGTACAGCGATCTGCCTGTATTCCGATCGAAGATATTGACTCACAAAGCATTCTGCCCAATGCAAAGTGTCCTGCACGAGTAAATGCGTGACGTTAGATAAAAGTCCTTGCAAGTGATTTTGTTGACGGCCCTGAATGCACCCAAAAACCTCCCGCAACTCTTTCTGCTGACCTAACACCACAGCCCATGACGCGGAGCGAGCCGAAAAGATAACAATATTTTATTGAGCATGTCGTCAATTGTTTTTTAAAAATTTACGTTCTTTAGTAGAAAATCGGTACGGGTGTCCGCCGATGAAAAAGGAACCATCCGTTTAAATGCGATGACTGTCACAGACGTCGGCCCCAGAACAGAGGAAGGAGTGTCGAATAAAGCTTCGTGAAGTTCCCTTAGGCTAAATAGCGTACTTATTTGCTCGGTGGTAAAGTGAGGGTTGCTAATCCACCAATAAAAAGAGACCGCAGTTTAAGATCGAAAGATTTATCCATTGTTGCTCTAGATTCCAAAAGAAGTACAGTAACGGCGTCATCGTTTCACCTAAGCAATACTGGCGCGTTGGGATGCCAAGAGAATCTCTCATGTATATCATAGCAGCGAAAGTTGCCCATTCAGAAGAAAAACGGATAAGGCACGGTTGTATTAACAGACTTTAAGGAAGACTTTTTCAGTTGGTGCAATCAACACGTCGCCGGCAACCATTTGCTCTGAGGACACTGAAATTATTGTTCCAGTCCAGGGGGTGATTTCAAATCGGAGGGGTCATAAAATGTAGAACTGACGCTCTATCGACATTTGCGAGCTCTGTAACTGCGATATCTATCATTGGTCGGTCACAAGAGATGATAGCGGATGCCGAACGAAAAAAGCCCCATTCTAGAATTGCTTCATTCTACCACCAGATTGTTGTTCAATGATATTTTGTTTTCTCCAGCCTTTCGAAAGTAGTCCATACTCCTGCTATGAACAGCGATCGTACTGAAATCCATTGTTTTGTGCTTTGGTGCATATTGGAGGGTCAAACGAGGCCAGAATATTTACCCTCATTCCAAAAACACACAAGAGGCACCTTTTTGGAAGCATAGTTGCGATTGGCTTAGGGAGCTGCAAAGGTAGCCTTCTGCCATTGCGCAATTCGCGGCACTCGGGTCTTCTTGGTCTCCTCCGATGTCACCGGAATATTCTGTTGCATGCATTTCATCTCTGCTGTGGACTGGGACAACCGCTTCAAGTGACCCTTACAGAAGATTTTAGCTTACATCGGCTAAAATAGCGAGTCCACCTGGTAACTGAAAATCCCGATCTCGTCACACTTAGTCCCCTCTGCACTCCCGGAAATCGGAAATGTAAGGGGCTTTTTGTCAACTATATCAGCAGTTTGCACAGATGCGGTGTTGCCGGCAGATATACACCCATTCTGTTTTAAGAGCCAAGCTCTTTAGCAAATCGTTAATTTCTAGCGTCCGCAATTAAAATTCCAAGAAATTGCCGAGCGGGTGCACGTAACCGAGGTCCTCGCAACGACCCCCTGGAAGTTACAGATCCACGAAAATGCCCAGCCTCGTGTTTGCGTGCCTCTCGACAACAACCCAGCGTCCAGCACACGTTTGCTATGCCAAGCATTCCGGAAATTGAGGGAACTTTTCCAACGTTGTGTCGACCGCAGCGTAGACAAAAACCCAAGGAATACCAAACTCTTGGGTTTGCGTGCCTGGCGACCACCGCGCAGCGTCACAAGCGCACGTTTGTCAAGCGAGGCATAACCACGTAGGGAGAGTGGTCGACATTTGCCAAAAAACTCCTTTGTTCGACCGAATCGTGGCAACACTTGTTGGAAACTAGAGACTCTACTGCCTACTGTAATCGTGGCAAAACTTGCTCGGAACCAGAAACGCCGATCATAGAGTACGCCACTTCAAGGAGACGTCCTATGATTATCACTTTCAAAAACGAAAGGCGCGGACACTTATAGCGCAATGATGGAGTAAAGGTCGTTGCGGAAACAGCGAAGAAGCAAATCGGCTTCAACCTTGAACACAAACCGTCGTGATGGCCGTGAAGGCTGCGCAGAGCTTGAGTACCTTCAAGATGTACGCGTTAGTGCGAGCTTTCTTTCTTTTTACAGAAAACAAATCAAGGGAAATTAGTAAAAATAGTAAATTAGTAGTATAGTATAAAAAAAACAAATACAGCCGTTGTGATTGTTCTGTATGTGTATTTTGGTAGTGCCTGCGGGTTTTGCTAGTACAAAATTCGATGGATTATTTATACTTGAATATTGTCACGTAGCCTGGGCCTCCACAGGTTTTTTCATGGAAACAACTTTTATTGTAACGACGTTGTGTTCCAGTGAGAATTCGCACAATGAATAAGCCGCGAAGGAGCAGTAAGGTAAAGACGTAGGCAGGCGAGTGTCTGCGAATTGATTGCCGCGGCGTGTTCCCTGCGAGTAAATATCTATCCCCGCTATTATATCTGGAATTCTCAAACTACATCAATAACACTGGAGATAAAATACTGCTGTAGCATGGTGACTACAGGGCAAAATAGAGTGTGTATCAAATGACATACTCCATGCTGCACCGAAAAGCAAGAAAATAAACACATAATTCCGTTGGGAAACAGACAGATCAGCTGGACGTAGTTTGGCTGTTAAAGCACCACATATAGGCAAATAAATCTAAAGGAACAGTTCCATGCAATATCCTTCGCTCGTTGGTCGTATGAACACTTGCTTTTGCATCCGCAGTGAATGTTCCTAGTATAGTTTTAAGCCTGTGTAGGTGCTTAGGATACTGATTTTCTACTACCTCAACGGAATTATGAGGTTTTGTTCTGCTCCGGTAATATGTCTGAACGGTCTTCGCAGGAATAATATTAGAAAAACTTCAAACATGTACGCAAAGCAATTCTAGCTCACGTCAGCTAACAGCTGTGTAAACAGGTCGGGCTGTTCCGGCAGACACCTAAGCATGGAGGGCATGATGTGGTAGCCACCCTGGCCTGGGTCGATACCCCAGGCGGCACAGAAAATGTGTACCAAGACCGCCCCGTTTATGGCCGCTTTCTGGCATGTCCGGCCAGCATCCAGGTTCTGGCAGCCACTGATCATACGATGAACGGCCAACATTCGGCAACCAGCGCTTCGGGATTTCTCCGGCCGCCCGTGTTCAAACGGACAACGGCAACTGCCCGGCTGCCAGGTATTCAGTTGACTTTCGGCTGCCGATGTCGAGAAAGAAATCGGCCGGAGTACGGCTTTAGGGCATCCGTTTTTCTTTCGGGAAGCGGTGTTCCGCCGAAGCACGGCAAGCGACCGGCCACAGGATATCCGTATTCTTCTGGCAGTTGGTGTTCGAAAGGAGACCGGCCGTAGCGCGGCTTCCGCGCATCCGCTCTTTCAGCGGTGAACCGCGCGTCCGGCGGGAGAATATTCGTTTTCTTCGGGCAGCCGGTGTTATAAAGGAGACCGGCCGACTTACGGCTTCAGAATCTACGTTTATCATTTGGTTAGCGCTCTTCGACCGAATTACGGCAAGCGAACGGCCGCAGAATTTTCGGCAACCGGTGTTCAAGAGGAGACCGGCCTTCGTAAGGTATCAGGTTATACGTCATTATGCGAACAACGGCGCGCGTCTGGGCGCCGAGAATTCATGCACACACGTGCTTGGAAGAAGACCCGCCGATGTAGAACCGGTTTTTCCCTGGGTGAAAAAAAGAGCCGTTAGGGAGTCGAATGACGCAGACATGTTTTTCATCCGCTTGGTGTTTTTACGTTTAAACGAACGAACTACGTTTGTCAAACAGTAATGAGTGTTCTAGGTGAACGGGCAAGGTGCAAAGACTCATTGGACATTACCAGGGAAACGTTTAGGACATCGAAATGCCATTTATTGCCACAAGAAGACTGTGCCACACCGACGGGTAAGCTAAGCCTCGCCAGTCATACCCGCTACAACGCCTCACCCGTTTGCTTCGCCGACGCACCAGCTCGAGGCTATTCGCCCTCTCAAGAAATGGAGACCATTGGAGACATCGACCCGGCAGTGATGTCTCACCCGAGATGGCGGTGGTTCAGCAAAATAAGTGGCCTTAAAGGGTGTCAAGCAAGTGACCACCACGCAGGAGCTCAACCGGCGCCATGTCAAGGACTCCCCGCCAAAGAAAGGCCAGGGTGCGCAAAAGTGCAAGCTTCCGGCTATTCTTCTCACAATATTACTGCGAAAAACAATGTGCACTACATTGTTTTTGATAAACGTAGAACAGGCTAAGCTCGTGCATTGGTAGGCTCAACTTCGTGCCCTGCACTATGTTACTTCATGGAATTTTATGACTGCGTATTTAGAAACAAGTGTTATTTTGAATTTGCCATAACAACAGAGCCTTGTGAAGGACGAAGCCTGGATGGTAATTTAGTTGCGGCGTTTGAAATTGAGATTAGCTACACTTGGGATATAAGTCATTTGCTAAACATAATCGCCGGCATCCTAGCAAACAGGGATGTCGTCGGGTTTTTCTTGCTCAACGCAGCTTGTTGAGTTCACGCACAATTTGGCTCTAGCAATAGATAAGCTTAAAGTAGCTGACTATTTTCTTGTCCGGCAAAAGAGCATTTGACGGTGTTTCATATCACCTTATTGTTAATAAATTGCGGGCAATAAACTGAATCAATCGGTTATTGCATGGATAGCCGAGTATATCTCTCTAAGACAGCAGCTTGTCGCTCTCATTGGTTGTTAGTCCGGATATGTTCCCACGACGTCACGAATTCACCAAGGCTCAGTTCCGGGCCCTCTTTTGGTTTGTGTGGCCTCAAACTTTGTTAAAATGTTCGCGAATGACTTTGTAATTTACAACACTATAGCGAATGATCGTGATTCAAAATACTGGTAGCATGATTCAAATTATTAACATCCTGGTGTGCTGATTCATAAAAGTCGTTGAGTCTGATAAAGTGTGTTAACGTCAACTTTACAAGAAAACCTTCATTCCAATTGAATGCGTATACAGTAAATAACAATGCTTTAAGAACGGCCACGGAATATAAATAACAAGGAGTTTATTTAACGAGTTGTTAGAGAAATAGGCACGTTCACAACATAAAAGTTACGGCTGCACATTTTTTTGGCTTTCCGAAATAAAATTTCAGCGAACCTCCACCTAACTTAAAGGAGCCATGAAGAGAAAACAAAAGTTTGTTTTATTCGAAAGATTAGGTGTTTTATAGTACCCCACGCGCTTTCCCGGAAGCAAATTTTGCTTTATTCACTGAGAAATGAGGCGATTTGAGCCAAAATTTTCAATCTCCCGCTAAATTGCACATTTCGTGACGTGAACAATGGCGTCATACGAGCTGGTCCACGAAACAGATACTTAGTATGTCGACTCCATATAGCACCCACACGCGAATCAAACAGGAACCGGAACTCGTGCCGAAAGCGGGACGGCGGCCATTTTAAAAATACTAGTAACACCTAGTGCACCCGCAGCCCTAGGCATGGAATCACCTCATCTGGACAATAAACTTTCGCCGAGGAGCTCGGGCTTGCTTATACAACCTCACACCACTTGAACGCTCAATGCTTCTAAGTGCACGAGCGGTAGGAGTTGTGGGATACACGGATGGACCGGAAAGCGACCATTCCGCGATAACCACAACATACGAACGCCCACCCGTCGGCACCGCTGCCTCGTCAGCCCCGTCGCGACGGACGAATACGGACGAATACGTATGTGCCGTATTTTTATTACGGTTAATAAGGGTTCAATATCAGTAGCAGTATCGCTTACGCCAGTTGGCTGGTTTCGTGAATGGAAAGCCGTTCGCGCGAGCTCTCTGCTCCAAAGAGAAAGATACGAGCGTCAATCCGCGATATGTACGGTATTTTTTTTCAAGGTCAGAGCACTTTGACGGTAATTTGACGAAGTCGGCGACGAGCGGCAGCGTGTCCCAGGAGTGAGCTAACGTAAGGGTCCCTGCCGTATTCACTTCGTCGGAAATGAAGAGAGCACACTCGTACTTCCTTTAGCGCCCTTTCTCCTCCGTTTGCAAAGTTGACAAAACGTAGCCACTTGCTTCGCCGAGGATCGTCGTTGGGCAGCACATGAAATGAGATCTCTTCACCGGAGGGTATGTCGCACTCCCTCGACGATTTGCCCGTACTACATAGGCATTTCAGGACGCAGCAACGAAATTTCATTGCAATGTACTCGAACAAACTGAAGTTTTCGGTTGTTGTAAATTGGAAACGAGCTCGTAACGGCAGCAGCAAGCCAGCACCATTCCGAAACTTCTGCGACGACTGGCACTATCATCGCTGATTGCTGTTTCTTACTCCCCTCGTTTCTATTTTTACCTTTGCTGGTTGGCGACATGACGGCCAACCTCCTGTCAAGGGATTAAGATACCAAGAAAGGTCGCGGCTGTGCGTGCTGGAGCGGTTCGTTGGCCCTGAAGAGCCTCGAACCAAAAAAGTCGCCTGCGCGACGGCAAGATGTCGAGCTCGGCCGGCGGTAGTTTCGTACGCATTGGCATACACGTTTGCGTGTTTGTTCGGAACTTCAACCGTTTACTGCACCATTCTTAGTGTGATAAAAGGAATGTGCAGTATGTTTAACGGGTATATAGCTCACTATGCAAACTGGTAAGCCCTGCCTAACTTGCGTTTGCTTTTGCCGGCCTCCGCCAATCGCAGAGCATTCTAGTGTGACGTCATAGGTTCTGTTGCGGGAAATGAGCTGGTGGGTCGCATGGTCATTCCTTTTTTGCTAATTATGTAGCTTATTTGAGCGAAGTTTGCGTTAAAAGTGTTATCAGTATGGTGCTAACGAGGCAATCTTTCGAATGAACCAAACATGTGTTTTCTCTTCATGGCTCCTTTAAAGGAACAACCGTATTTCACTCATGTGCGCTCAATGTAGGAGTACCTATGTGTTTTCTGGGATCCCTACACCAAAGAGCTGGTTGATACGCTCGAAAACATACAGAATAGGGCAGTGCGATTCGTATTAAGTTTTGGCACTGTCAACTTAGGATGAGGAAAAGTAAAAGTAAACTTCAATGGTAAGACGGGAAAGATCATAGACAAAACCTGAGGTTGAAATTTTTTTGTAATATCTATCATTCGAAAACTGAAATAGAAGGGGAGAAGTATATCCAAGCGCCATTCTACATATCCCAAAGGGGGATCGTCAGCTTGAAGCGGATTATTACCTTTCCTTGAAGGTGACGCCGTGCGCGATTCATTTTATGTTAGATCAATATGAGAGTGTAATTATCTTCCACGTATGATTTTATCCACTGTTTATAATGACGATCTTCACCGCGCTTTGTAGAAATATTTTGTTATTTGGTCTCATATTTGATGCTTAGTGTTATGTATCTCCCTGCTGTAATGCATGCAAGGGCATGCAGGTATTAAAAGAAAAATAACTGAACAAATAAAAAAATAAGCAAATAAACAAACAAATAAATAAATAAATAAATAAATAAATAAATAAATAAATAAATAAATAAATAAATAAATAAATAAATAAACTTGCGGAGCCTCAAGTTCACCTCCGACGGGTTGAGAACCCTACGCATTCAAACTTGACCAATGAAATATTTATTGCTTTATTCGTTGCAGTATGCAAGCTTTGCTGTATGAATACTACAATTGCTAAGTTATTTGTTTGAAAGAAAATATGAAACTCTTGGCTTACGCCTTTCCTTGCGTGAAAACAGAGGGATACAACTGCAGCCACCTGAAGAAGGGCGTTATTCGCAACGCGTCTATAATTTTCTTAACGTAGAACAACTTTAAAGGAAAATTAACTGCTTTTTGACTATTAAGGAGTGTGCACGTAACTCATGAAAACAACATAAAAAATATATTGAAACTGAAAGTACTTCTTTGATCTCTTCCAGGATCATCCCTGTGAAAGATCATCAGAAAAGTTGATCGGGTAGAAAGTGTTTTTGCAAGAAAAATGGGCAAATACTGGACAGACCTTTTTTGTGAAGTAAATTATATTGAATGCAGCTGAGTGTTTTGCGGAGTACCGGACCGATTCGTAAAGGCAGTCGCACCGGTTTTATATACAAAAAAACTGGTCAAGCAGCTGTTGTAAAAATAGTTGATTTATTCAGAGCATAAAAGTGTTGTCTTAAAAGAAATTGCCTAAAAGCGGCTCTTTCATATTTGTGAAATTCAACCCACTAAAGCATTCGCCTTCCGCCCCCCCCCCCTCCTTCCTTGTTTTTTACAGGTAAGCCGCCCCACAGAAGATATCACGACCTGGACAATAAATTTATTCCAGCTGTGAAAATAAATGAATATTTGCTGTATTCGACAGTAAAAGATGCACAGCAATTAAAGGAATGACCATTTGTCAACACTGTTGAATAAATTAATTTTGGTGTAAACTGACGCTGATAATTAGGTCAGGCTGCGCTGAAGGCTGGACGGCTGGTCGTTGCACGCGGGCTCACTTTTGTGTGGGTGTAGTGGACCCAAAAATGGTGGGTTTGTGCTGCTGTACAGCGCGATTGAGTCATCTGCTTGCGCTGCATGCAGTGGACGTCCACCGGCCTCAGTACAGTTAACGTACTATGGCTGAACTGCAATGCCCGTAGCACGGCCAAATTTCCGGCAGCTTTAGTCCGGCTGGAGTCCGACGACCGCATCTCGGCTGTCCTCCGGTGGCCGTACTTCGGCCCTACACAGGTGGCTTTGGGATGCCCGGAGCCCTACGGCTGGAATCTGGCCGTATGAACGTAAGCCGGTCGACTGGCCAACGGACCCTGGCCGTTGGACGGAAGAAGGAAGGCGCTGCAGTTGGAATTATTCTGACACTAGGTTAGTCATCCAAATTTTCAGTGTTTGAAGGAATGAAGCAGATCTCCAAGTTTTGATGGAGCTGACAACTCTGCAAACTTGTTGAACTTCTCCACGGCTGAACCTCAGCCTCCGTGTCCAGAGCTACCGCGTAGCTATTGGAGCATACAAAAAATTCCGAAGATTTAAATCAAACATTTCATGTGTCCCCAGAACGCCGTGTTTCATTTTTGAATGGAGAATAATGAACGGTATTTGTGAAACGCCCCGAATTGCTAGAGCCAGACTTCATATTTTTCGGTCAACCATTTAAAGGCAGAACCATTTGGCTTTGAAAAAATTACGCCATCTTCCCGTGGGGAACCCTGATGAGGATGCGCAACATCATGTGGGTTCCGTGTGGTTCCATTGTGTTGCCGTTATGTTGAGTGATCTGGTGTTTAGTAGCGCCAGAGAGAATTCCTCGTCCGGGTCCACGCCGGTGGCAAAGGCACGCAAGTACTGTTGTGTGACGGTGAGTAGGCGGTGGTTCTCGAGGCGCCGAAACTCGTCCATCGTGTTCTTGTCGATGCTGTCGTCTCTGTGGTAGAATCGGTAGTCTCCGTCAGCGTTGGTGAGGTAAAGGATGTTGACTTTGGTGCACCGGCTGAGAACAATGTACACGCCCTCCTCTTCGCAGCTTTATCTTCTTCTCCTTCTTCTTCAGCGGTTCCCCTACGGGAAGATGACGACGATGGTTGAACGCGAAGCTATATCGTGATGAATTCTTTGGTTGGCCAATCCCTAGGACCATCCTGCCAGAATTATCATCAGCGGTGCATGGCCAGGCACGCCCATTGGTGGTGCTGACGGCGGACAACAACGACAACGACAAGGGAGGGAGGGACACAGCCCCGAACATGAGATGCTCCGCATCTAAATCTGGAGTAACCAATAACTCATTCTCCTATACAAGCGCGTAGTTTATCTTCAGTCCCTCTTTCAAGCCCAAAATTTGCACGTAAATGCGTAGTTGTAGAAAAATGTAGGAAAGTAGATCACCGTTCTGCTAAACTTTCGTTCCTTGTTTGGAGCGAATAAACACAAAATTCCGCATCTTAGTTTAATTTTCCAAAATGTCATGTAATTTGGTTAGTTGCGGGACTTTGCTAACTCTTTTAATTGGAGAAGCCATCGAATGTTTTCATGGTGAGTGTCTGGAATTTCATCGGGTTTGGTGTAACACAAGCGATGCATAACAATTAAAAAAATGTTTTCTCAGTGTGCGGAATGATGCCACTTTTCTGCCCATGACAACACATGTAAAATCAACTTCATAACAAACATTACCGTATATAGAGGAACCGTATGGATAACCTCTTAGAACGTACTCTACCAAGTAAAAGTTATATAGGCGCCGCTAGGAACGGGGCCGCTAAAGTGTGTGGAGATGAATTAGTATTTTATTTTTATATGGTGTAATTTACATCTGGAACGAGTTATGCTAGTGGGCATGACGTTTTTTAGTGGAGAATGCATTCGCTCGAGCAGGCACTCTGTTGTGTACGGTGGCAATAAAGAACATGAGCGGGGGCCTCAGACGATTGCTGGCCTGATTGTTACCCAGATTGCCATAAAAAGGACCGCACCAACGCGCAACACTCAGAAACGTGGTGCGTTACTTTTTCGTAGCATCTTCGAACGCCTGCCTGTACCTGGAACTGTTACTACACAGGAGGCTCTTAGGCATTTCCATCTCACGTTTCCGCTTTCGCCCTTTCGATAGCCATTTCAGCGATGTCAAATTTTCAGAGTCGGGAGCCCATGCCTATGCATTTGATGGTGCTGAGAAACAAGGTGCTGAAAAACCGTGGCATACACTTCGATTTTCCGGTAAGCGGACTTTTTCACTAGGCCAGACAGAGCTGGAGCACACTGGATCGTGGTATCCAGAAGCTTCCGTACCTTGCATGCTGCATGGATGTCAGAAGGCACACTCAAATAGATTGCGTAAAATTCTCGAAGGGCATTCGGGGGAATAGTTAGGCGGGCACTCATTTTTCTCAAGCAGTACTTGCCCATCACGGCTGATAAGCGCTGGAGAAAAATTCGTTTCATAAAAGTAAACGATCGCGTATTATGTTGGCTGTGTTTGTAAGGGATGGGCCACTAATTGCAGGAACATAATTTTTGCTGGTATTTCCACATCTGTCCAGTCATTCTCCGTTCCAGAATAAATTATCATACACATTGAGACTATCGAATGCGAATGTACTAAGTTGACAAAAGCATTAAATTTTTTTTTCTTGTATTGATCGAAAATATTATTTCGCGTAACGGAATACTAGTAACAGTACACCAAGAGTGACCGTGAGCAGTAGCATGCAATTTCAGCGCAATCAAAGCGTTTGGTTAAAAGAACCGTGATTAGTTACATTTGTTAGCGACTGCTCATAAGAGTGAGCGAGCAGCAGAAATGCGAGGCTACATTCTTACCTGGGATCTCAAAAGGCCCGGCATGGAGCCACAGCCACCTCCTGTACACCTACTCCGCGCAACACAATCATTGTGCTTCTCAAATAAACTTAGAAACTGCTCAAGGGAACATCTCAATGAACAGTGGTAATAGGCCATCAGTGTCGCGCACCCGTCCTATTGACGCACACTGATGAAGCCACCAGGTCCCGGAACAAGGACCCTAACTAGGTTGTATTCATTGTTTTTACCACGCTATTCCCGAATAAAGGTGATTGGGACTTCTAGTCTGACCAAGGTGATCAGCGCTACCTCTAAGAACAACCCACTGAGGAGCGAGAGTATGCCTGCTTTCATACGCAGTGGTCGCTCTGCAAACTAAAACGCTGTCTTATGCCATTACCAATCCAAATCTGTATCACTCATTTTGATACTGGCGCCTGTTAATTCTGAATTTGTGGTTAAGAAAGGGGCCCAGACAGATGTTTAATAAATGAGAAAGCTGGCCTGCCTGTCTCAATTTGGACGCTGAAGTACTACTCGGTGGTTAATTGGGTAGAGAGGAGAGACAGCGCCTTACCGATTCTAAAGAAGAAAAAAGACAAAAAAATTACATGGGAGCAACAATTCAAACTTTTGTTTCTTTCGGTAGTGCGGTGAAACTGCTGAACTATTCTGTTATAAATTATGTTGTTTATCGTACTGTGTTCGTGCGGTTGTTTATCACTGGAATATTTGGTTGTTCATAATTGCTGCGCAACCTCGACTGTAGGGGAGAGGAGGCTTTTGTAAAGCAGAGTACATCTGCCTTTTGCCTTCGTAGATAATAGACGCCGAACGCCTTTACGTAGAGCTGATGGGAGGGTCACAGCCGACGCAGTATTTTCGCTTTCACTGGTCCTAGGCTGAAGCGTCGTATTTATGCAAAAACTGCCCCTTGCTTGAATACACATGGAACGTTCGAACAGCAAGTGCTTCATCGTTTTTAGCGATCCGCCCTAACCGTAGTAAGGGTTTTTGGTAGAGCTATATAGGTAGGGGTGGAACCACGCGAGAGCTGCGAAGTCGGCGACACAGCTCTAATCGGCGCGGATGCCACTCTGGCTACTTCAACCTGACATCAGGGCCTGTGTGGTTGACATAGTAATGTGTTCTCCAAATACTTTTTAACAAATGACCTGTATGAGAGTAAAGTGGGTTCCGCTGCTATTTTTGTGCATTGTTAAGTGTTTGGTTTTTTAAACTCTTATTTGCAGTACGGCATTCAATACAAAAAACCACCAAATGACGGCTACTACTGGAAATCAAAAATTCCAAAGCACGGATTGTACTACGGCATGACCGCACGGGCTTTTTTTTATGCGCCTGAACAGACGTAAGTGAAAAAGAATTCCTAACTTTCTAGTGTGAAACAATGACCCATTTATGTACATAAAAACTTGATTGATTGATTGTAGGGTTTAACGCGCCCACGCAACGCAGGCGGTGAGGCGCGCCGTAGTGGAGGGCTACGGATTAATTTTGAGCACCTGTGGATCTTTAACGTGCGCCGAAATCTCGTACAGACGGGCGTTTTCGCTTTTCGCCTACATTAGAAAAGCGGCCGCCGCGGCCGGGAATCGAACCCGCGACATCGTGCTCAGCAGCGCAACGCCTTAGCCACTGAGCCACCGCGGCGCGTTACATACAAACTTCAGCATAACGAGATTGTTAAACATAGTTTTCTTGTAACTACCGAGAAACGTCTTGCAGCAGTAAGTTTAGAGAACAGCCGCTACAGCAAAGCTGCTATTGTCAAAGCAAGCAGACATACACCATTGCCGCCAGTGAGAATAGGGAGTCGCATGGAGCCCACATTTGTAGTGCCGTAAGCGTCGTCGCTTGGGCGGAATGCAGCTAACATAAAGAGCAACATCTTTAAAATCCTTCTTAACAATGCAATAATAACTTCTAGTTAGACCGGAGTTGGTGAACCTCTACCCTTACGAAAAAGTCTGCAGAACCAAGTGTTTGTACGACACAGACACACCGAGGAAACGTCAATGGTGCACTCGAATGAAGAAAATATTGGTGGGAAAATAACAGGCAGCCTAATGCATGTCAACACGACGTCCCACAGAACACCAGAAGAAATGATTGAGATGATAAGGCGAAGATTTTTCTTCTAATGGGTTCTTGTCATCGAAAAAAACACAATGATAAACAATGGCATGTACTCAAAAACAATTTTCTGTAAGCATTTAGTTAGCTGCACCTTCCCGCGTTTTCCAGCTTAGAATGCACATATCCATATCAATTTCTATGTGGTTTCTATTACATTTGACTTTCAATGCATTGTGTGAATAACCATGACCCAGAGTATTTTCCACTTGTGATCCAGAGGATATTTGTGGCGCAGTCCTTATACGACATACGCACACCATCAGTAATAACCTTGCCAACGTTGACGTGCTCTAGGATATCAAGCAACAGTTCATGTGAGACCTGGTCAAAAGTTTTTTGTTGGTCGATCTGAAGCAGGGCCACAGCGGACTGCATGCAATCGCAGCATTCTAAAATGTTTCGGGGGACATGAATTTTGGTTGTAATTGAGCGACCTTTTATTCCACAGGTTTGGTGTAGCCCTACCAAGTCTTTCATTACAGTCTGTACTGTTTTAGCGAGTACCTTCGTAATATCTTGTAGTCCACATTTGTTAAAGTTAGGCATCTATATGGGTTTACGCTCATCAACTCCCTTGCATTCTCCGATTTTGGGAGGACACAGTATGAGCTTTCGAAAAGGATGGACATATAATGAACAATGCCTCTGCATATAATGCACAAAGTACGAGGGTGAGTTCATTTACGAAATCCTTGTCAAAGGCACCACACAAACCATCATTGCCTGGGGTTTTACCCGGACTTACCTCAGACATGGCTTGCTTTACCTCATCGATTGTAATGGAGGCGTCAAGTCATGTTCTCATTTCATCCTCTACAACAGGCAGTAGCGTCATAAAGCCCTCCTTGAAAACCTTCGGGTGTATGGCATGGTGTGCAAACAAGCTTTTATAGAACTCGCAAAACGCGCGCTTGATTACTTGCTGGTCCTTAGACACCGCACCCTTACAGTCAAAATCGGTTATCATGTTTCGGTTAGCATATCGCTTTTCCGAACTGGTGGCCCTGATAGTGGGGGTTTCACCCAAAAGAAATTTCTCCGCCCTCGCTCGCACTAACGCGCTATGATACCTTTCTTCTTCTATGGCCTCCAACTGCACTTTCAATGATTTAATGTCCTCTTAAAAAAGCCTTGGTAATTAGCACTCCAATTCTGTAAGCTTTTTAAAGTTTTCATGAATCGCCTTTTTGTTCTTCATTTTATTATTTCTGAGAACACTAGACCTATCTAGTGCCTTTATCTTAACGTTCTGCTGGAATATTTCCCACCGGAAAGTCAAGTTTGTCTCACACCCATCTATTTTTTCCATCATCCCTTTTACATCTGCTACCAGTACTTCATCCTGTACTACCTTACTATTCATCATCCACAAATCCCAGTTAAACTTTGGCGCTTTCTTCTCAGGCCTACCGAGTAAAAACTAAACAAGGAAATGATCGCTAAAGGATATAGGAGGGACAGTGCACTGGCTGCACTCAGGCACAAGTTCTAGGGAGACATACGCCCTACCCAGCCGAGCATGGCTCACACCGAGGAAGTGTATAAACAGCACCTGATGTACACCACTAATTACATTCCCCACATCCTCCAAGCCGAAATCAGCCACAATTTCATCGAGTACTACCGTACCTCCGTCACGAAAGGGGGTGGTGCTCAAATTTATCTCGAGCGGCACGCACACAATTCAAATCTCCCAGCACAATAAGAGCACGTCCTGAATCGAGCCAAACAGGACACTCTTCAAAAAAGCCTTTTCACTCATCGACCCTTCTCGACGCATACACGCAAACGACCCGCCAGTCTTTCGACCCAAAAACAAGATCACACACCACCATCCGCCCACTCGTATCAGATGTGACGGCTTGAACCGCTGCCCCAATTCTCTGGCGAATTCACAAGAGGCATCCAGCTGAGAAGCCCAATGCATGGCTTACACAAACTTGAAAACGCGAACAAAAACTACGTTCCATGCCCTCAGTATTTCCTCCGCTTTCAACTTTCGTTTCTTGCAAAGCCACTATAGCAAGGTCTCGCTCATTTATAATACGGTGCAGCCGACTTTGGCGCTTCCGATAGGCTAACCCACGCACGTTGACAGTGGAAACACGCAACGTTAGTGGAGCGTCACGGAAGACATTTTCTTCCTAAATGAAGAATACACTCAGCTTACGGCGTTCACATACACACACACACGCACACACAAACATACAAACGAACCACACACACCCACACACACACGCAACCACACGCAAAAAAGAAAACCTTCGACCTACAGGATTCTCAAAACGGAAAACACCCCCTCATCCCTCTGCCCTACACACCCAAAAACGAAAAACCGATTGAGCCGAAGACCTTCGCTAGAGCATAACCTAAACTTTTCTGTTTTAAGTGACACACAAAAACTTTCCATCAACATCTTAACAGTCTGAAAAAAGTGGGGGAAAGTGGCGTGTTCTTACGGGCTCTTTGATGCCGGTGGTCCTCTGTCGTAGGGCGTGCTCGGCCTCGGCTTGAAGTTGGAGCAACTCGACGAAGTCCCTATTGCAGACACCTTCACCGATCCGGATCCGTCCCCACCTCACTTCATCCGCACTTTAGCCTGGCGCGGCCTTTCCTGCAAAGTTTGGTTGTAGTCACCTCCATTTGAGAAGTCTGCTCCCTGAAGGGGAAGGAAAGTTGTCCTCGACGTTCACCGGGCCTCCACCTTCGGCATCGCCCGTCTGGATGTCACTCTAGTCGGGTTGCACGGAAGCGGCCAAGGTGGGAAACTCGACCAGGGCCTACACTTTTTTATCAGTGTTCTCCTGTTGTTGCACAGCAGCTGCCACCACAGGGTCGTTGCCGCCCCCTGCGGCCGCCTCCTGTGTGTCACCTCGTCCATAATGTACTCCGTCCGTTCCGGGTCCCGACACGGTCCGGCCACTTTCGCGTACGTTGCACGCATTCGCTCGCTTAATGCCTGAAAGGGTGGCAGAGTGTGCAGCGCAGCACCTTGCCGTCTCGCCTCATGTGCCCCATGACGGAGCAGCGCAGGCGCTTCGGGGCCCTGCCAGGTACGACAACAAGCGCCTGCTCACCTGCAACATGGAGCTGGTGCGGCAAATCTTCGGCACTCACACCCGAGTTCAGCCTGAGGGTCACCGACCGCGTTGTCGAGCCTTTGTCCTGCACACCCCTGAATTGCCAGCGCTCGCGGGACACGTCAATGACACGCCCGTACGGTGACAACGCCGCACGAACGTCGTCATCCAGAACGTTGTGAAGAAGCCAGTGTATCTTGAGGCACACGTCTTCATTTACGGGGTCGATGACGATACACCGGCGCTCCTTGACACTGATGTCATTGCACGAGAGCATCCTATTAATGCTGGTGTCGCCATTGAAGGTGACGGCCCACGCATGATTCATCTGATACGCCTTCAAGGCAACCACCCTGGTGAGTAGAGTCAGATGAACCAATATGTCCCGGAATTCTTCCACTCGATAAGGCCGAGCACGTACATCAGCATGAACGTCAGCATGTAGGTCAGCATGAAAACTGTGTTTAGAACACATCGTCCTGTTGGTAGCGTAGGTGGCAAAACTGGGTAATCGTCAGCGTCCTGGTAAAAAGCCTGTTTCCGCGACCAGTCATGGTCGCACTAGCCGCTCCAGCAGAGCCAAGCATCCAAGCATCCGGGGCGTGAAGAGAGTGTGCTCTCGGTGCGAGCGAGAGGGCCACAACCACTCCGATTGCAAGACGTCATGTTGTCCTCTGGGCGAGACCTTCGGACACGAGTTCGAAACATGATGGGCCATATGTCGTCGCTGCCATGGAGACCACGACACGGCGGACTGCCTGCGACCTCGTTCTTATGCGGCCGCACAAGTGAATTCCCCGAACTCTCTCGAAATATCAGCGAGATTCCGGAGATGCCTTTGGCCCGGTGGCAGACTCCACCAGACAACATCCTCAGTAGCGCTTCGTCCTCCAGCGATGGCGATTCGCAAGCCACAATAATCAATAATCGACAGGACGCTGATGGAAGATATGGCAACACGCCAACCCCTGCGAAGGACACGTCATCATCCGACGGGCTTACTAGTCAGCCCAATGAAGAGACGGCGGGCAACTCATGCTTTTCATCCAACGAAGCGTCTCTTTCGCCCCCATCCTCCACAGACATTGACACGGAAGGAAGTGGCTCAGCGGATTTTCGCAGTCGGCTCCCGTTGTCCCACCCAGTAGACCCTGCCCCTGTTCCAGCGGCAAAGCCCCGAGGTGCCCGCAACCGTGTGCTCTGCGGCTCCTTCATCGACAAAGACGCCAAACATTCCGCCGAGAGACGTCCAAACATTACCGTCGTGGCGCGACCGCAGCAGGACCCCCTGGCGGGCCCTCACGATACCCGGACGTTGTCTCACTCCCGATCAACCTACCGAACTCGAATGAACCTGTTGGTCCAACGCACACTAAAGATCCCGGTCTGTTCAACGCGATTAACCAGGTTGTGGACTTGATGGACACCTCACGTGTGCAAAGCCAGAGCTTGTTATCGTCATCAACCAACTCGGACGACGTAGCACACGCAAGTAAGAAGTTGTGTCTGCCTGTCCCTAGCGCTTGTCCGGATTTGAAAAATTAGAGTAGCACCAATGGGCCTTTCTGTCTTCCTTATCTTCTTTATTTGCCTGATGCCGCCGTTACTCTCAGTCACTGTTTGGTACTTTCACTGGCGGGGCAGACGGCAGAAGTTTCATCGAATGCCGACGCGAAAGCCCATTGATGCTTCTAATGTTGCTTCCTCCTATGTTTGGTTTCGTACAAGCATGGCGGCCATTGTGTGCTCCCTCCTGCTCATTTCTTTCTCCAAGGTCACGTCACAGCGTTCCACACTGCGCACGGCTCCTGTCTGCCTCCGTTGTTGCTGCGTTTCAGTCGCGCGTGCCTTTTGACTGAAGATACCCCTATATTTTATAGTTTTTTAGAGAGCTGCACGTCGTCTTGGCGTTCACCCAACCTCCGTGTTCAGGCCCGCGTGATGTTTCCGGGCGTTTCTAATAGCTCACGTTTTTTTTTTGAAACTTTTTTATGGCTAGTCCAGTACGTGCGAGTGTTTTATTTATTCTTATTATGCTACGAATACTAACCCTAAATGTCCAAGGGTTTAAAAACAGTGACAAACAAAGAGAGGTGATTCACTTTGCCAGAGAAAATTATGTAGATCTGGTCTTCCTCCAAGAAGTGAACTTTGTTTCAATTGGAGACTTCAGAACGTTTCAGCAGAACTTTAATATTCCGTCTTATTTTCTTTCGCGTCTAACAACTGCTGTAGTGTGGGCGTCCTAATCTTCAACCACCCCATCATCCGTTGCTCCGGTTTTAGTACGACAGAGAGTAAGGGAAGATTGCTAGTCTAGAAATTTTCTCTTTCTGGTGCCCGCTTTAAAATCATTAACGTGTATGCTCCTGCACGCGTCACCGCTACAAATAACTTCATTCGTTGCCTAGGGGTTTATCTTTTGGAGCGGGTGCCCGCAATTCTTTGCGGAGATTTTCGCTGCGTCCTTGATAGTATGCGTGATGTACGCGGGCCGGGTCAGGGACGACCGACGTGGAACGGACGTGAACTCAGGTTCCTAGTGCAAGACTTTTACCTGGAGGATGTATGGCTGCTCCATTGCGGGAATTAATTCTCTCCCATGTGGAAGCGCGGTTCCTGAATGTCCCGACTAGACAGGTTTTATATATCTCCAGACCTAATCACCACTGTGTCAAACATAGGAGTAAATCAATTCCCTAGTATGGCCGGTTACATTTCCGACCATTACCCAGTGCTCCTCTCCCTATTTACAGGTCACCGTAGACGTGATGGCGCCCGACACTAGAGGGTTGATATTAGAATACTGCAAGATGATGTTGCTTTATTGTAATTAAAAACCGATATTTCTTCTTCAATACCGGTCGAGTTAGTATACAACACTAGGACAGTTGAAAATCCATATGGAGGCAACTAGCTCAAATAATTGGCCAACGAAAAAAGGTTCGTGATACAGTTGAGCTTAATAACACGCTCAAGCGTATGCGGACAGTTAGATATGATAAAGAACTAACGCCTTTAATGAGCGAATATCTTGGCATCCTTAGGGAGCGGTACAAACACCAACTAAATGAAGCAATGCAACTATCCTACAATATTTATGGTCCTTGCAACGGTAGTTTAGAAATTCAGGTTTTTGGCGACGCGTGAAACTTCAAACATTATAGAGTGTGTGTGCTGCCCGGATAACACCATCTCCACAAAGCTATCAGCTATTAAATCAGGGTTTCTTTCTTTTCTGAGGTCTTTGCACGAGATTCGCTCGAGATAGATGAAAGGCACATGGTAGCACAACTATGTTCTCCTTCAGATTCCCTACCTCAGGTACCACAGAGCATACACCCCCAAATACTGATGGACGTAACCTGTTCCGAGCTCTACGACATCTTAACAGAAATGAAAACCGGATCGGCGCCTGGTCCGGATGGTTTGCCAACGGAATTTTACAAGCATTGATGGCCAGAATGAGGCTCTTGCTTAGTGCAACTTATGAATTCAATCCTAGCAGATCAGCGGCTTCCAAACTAGTTTAAGAGAGGCCGTCTAATCTTACTTTTGAAAGAAGGAAAAGACTCCTTTATAGCGAGTTCTTACAGACCAATAACCGTATTGAATTCGGTCTACAGGATTGTAACTCCCCTTTTGGTGTCCAGAATTAGTACTATTTGGCCGGACCTCCTCTCACTCCAACAGGGTGGCTCGGTCCCATACAGAAATATTTTTTCGGCCCTTAGCCTAACCCGAGACATACTAGCCTATACACACCAAACTGGTATTGCTGGCCTGTGTGTCTCTTTAGACCAAAAACAGGTATTTGATAGGGTCAATCATTCATACCTGCTTGCCATAGTTCAGGCATATTGGTTTCCCCCTGAATTTGTTCAGCTTCTCCGAGAATTGTATGATGATTTATCTAGTGACTGGTCATTATTGGTGTGGCACAGGGTGAAATTGCAATTCATAGAGGTGTCAGACAAGGATGCCCCTTGTCGCCGCTTGTTTTTGTCTTATGTCTAGACCCCTTCATCAGAAAACTCGTTGATAATCCCAAAATTAGGGGTCTCCCCCTGCCCGGAGAAGGCTCGGTTAAAGTGTCCGCGTACGCAGATGACGTGACTATTTTTATCCGGGACACTGATAGCCTCACGGCTATGTTAGGGGACTTCGAGTCTTATGCTCGACTTTCAGGTGCCGAGTTAAATGTCACTAAAAGTGCCGTCCTACCTCTGGGAAACGCTACACTCGCCCCCATCCATAACTTAAAAATAGTTCGAGACCTAAAGATTCTCGGTATCAAATTTACCGAAGAAGGTGTTTCTCCAGACATGGGGCCCGAGTTAGTTGATGATATTCAAAGGAATGTTGCCCGGGCTAGGTCTTTCAACTTTTCTTTTTCGGGGAAATCGTATCTGATGAAGTGCGTTTTTCTTGTAAATTGTTTTTGTCTCCAGGATTATGCTGCCTCCCAATCCTTTTACACACAAAGTGTCCCGGGACATTTTTTCTTTCTTTTGGGATGGAAGCACGGAGCGTTTAGCGAGGGATGCCCTGCGCCTCCCACGCCGCTCTGGGGGTTATAGCCTCCCTTGCATCGACCTCATGAGCAAGTTGGCCCTTAAAGGCGTCTCTTCACTTCTCAGTGACGTAGAAGCTCCGGGCAGACATTTGATCCTATACTTTCTCGGTCCTTCTAGACGGGTTCTTTGTCCAACTCTGGCCAGACGCCTGCACCCCAGTGCAGCTATCCCGTCAAGACTCTTCAAGCCCGTCATTACTTTAGCTAAGGTAATTCGTGCACTGGATGCTGATCTGGATTTTGTGAATGAACAACCTGCCCGCCTGTGTGAAAAAATAGTTACTACGAGATCGGGCAGACGTGCGAACCCACCAGATTTCCGTGGTTACGGCTGACTTCAGGTAGGCTGCCAGAGGACGCCAAGAACATTCAGTTACAAAAAGCCTGGCGAAGTCTTCCCAAAAAAAGACATTATTTCGCTGGGGAGTAACACAGAACTCTTCTTGTCCCAACTGCGGTCAACTACAATCCAAGGCTCACACTTTCTCAAGCTTTCGGCGCATCATACACCGGGCCGCTCCAAGTTTGGGGCTTGCAGGGTATCAACTGAGAGAACGTGCCCTGACACACCCCTAGGCAAACTATTCGTAGTAATTGGCGATTATACACTACGGCGTAATCGCTGCAGGGTTGTAGCACACAATCGCAGGCTACGTATGCAGTGACCCTTGGTTTCCTTTTTCAGACAACACCTCGTGACCTTTTTCGAAGGCGTGTTAGCCCTTTTGGATGAGGAAGAGTTTCTGCGACATTGGTGTACCCGGTTAATTGAGGTTCCGAAGAAAAGGAATATTATTCATGCCAGTTGTTTCAGACCTGTGTCCTTCGGGATTTTCGTTGTTACAAGTGATTTTGGTGTTACAATTTTGTGTTAGTGCGGTATAGTACCCATTGTGACATAAACCAAAGATGTTCTGTATATTGCTGCATTATTCAATCGAATGTTTTTGAATCAATGTTTACCTCGCATGGTAATCTTTTGGTTGTAAGCAACTCTAGATTGTTTGTATGTTAATCTTTTGTCTATAATCAACTTGAAGCTGTTTATGTGTTTCTGTAAGTGTCTGTCACTTGCAGCATTCGCGCTGTATTAGATTTGTAGCAACCGGTGCTGCAATTGTTTAATTGTTTCTGGTTGTTACGTTGTATCATTGATACCAGGTTTTTTTATAATAAATTTATTCTTTCAAGACAGCACGACAAACGCGCGTTATATCGTTCCTTTCAGTCGGCGCTGCCATCTAGACGAGGCGAAGCGAACTACTACATCAAAACGCTAATGAGCGCTGACAGTTGGCGCCTCGATGCTAGCGTCTACGTGAACGGTGGACGCGCGGCGAAAGCTGCGGAGAAGCCGACTTGCAGATATCGCGTTCCTGACACGGTCCGCTGCTCCTTTCGCTGTGGACCGTGTTTTCACCAAACGATTCGCTGACAACCCGTTTTGTTTCGTTCGCACAGACAGTTTACGAGCGTCTGTGGTTTCAGTCGGATTTACGCAATGATCCGGTGCGTCCAATCCAGCATCTAATGTTGATGCGTATAACGGACCATACCAAAGAAATAAAAACAGCCACGTGGAAGTTCACATCGATGCACAATAAACATTCAACTGCTCCTGTGAAGGCACATTTAACTTTTCCGGTACCTATGGAAAAGGGAACGATCCCATTTTTGTGAAGCTTTTGACAGCGTGCTCTACAGCGTGCTACTTCAGGAAAAAAATTAATAAGGTCCGCAAAATAATAAGTGGATGGGATGTTTTATCTAACGTTTTCAACTTTCTTCATTTTTATTTATTATACTCTAACACCGCCTGAGAGGTCACGCGTGCTACAGGTTCTATTCTTGGCCCCTTGCCTTTTTATACTTGTAACCTCCCCAACAGTTTGACATCCGTAATAAAACCTCCCGCGCCATTTAGCGAGACCTAAATCATTTCAATGTTTCATTGCTTCATCAAGATTTAAACGCTACCGTTTATTGGTGCTTCATTTGAGATATGACGTTTAATACTATATCATAAAAGTAATGCGGTTATCACGATAGCGTAACGAGAATTTTACTTCTTACACTAAAAACAACTCGCCTTTAATAACCGTGTCGTCCTATAAATACTTCGGTGTTACCCTAACAGTCGTCTAGAGTTGCATTGAGCTTCCTCTTTTGTCATATTTATTGCTACCGGAATGCTACATTATGTTAAAGAAACACTTCCATTCGAGGTATTTTCTGGTACACTGGTTCGCTTGAATCTCTCCCTTGCTCTAATGGTGACTACGAGATTTCAGTGTAATATCTATGCAGCAAATCACTAATTAGTGCAACAGAAGCCCCCTAAAACCGACCGTCAGGTTTCATCCTGCACAATGAAAGCTGTGTATGTAAGCGCAACCCTAATAAAAGCGACTTTGTGGCACTGGCCATTTCCACTGCGCAGGAAGATATTGTGGGAGCGAATGTTCTTAGAAATCTATAACTTTTATTCTACTCTTAAAATGCCTAATTTAGTCCTCTCATAATTTTCAGCCCGTAGTCCATTCCTACAATGCTGGCATCCCCGTACGCAGCAGTGCAACCTAGTAAACCTTTTTTCATTGAAAAAGCTACGCCCGTGTATACTGACCTACTGCCAGTTCCAGGGTTTGCCAGCAGTATTGAAGCCTGTTAGAAACAGGTTTTCGATAACTGTAGTTCAGTGGAGGTTTTCTAAGCCCGTTTTCACCGCGTTCTCTATACTTCTTTCAATGCGATGAATTTACCCTTGACCTCTAAGTATCAATGTCAGTTTTGCACGCCCGAGGCAATACCTCTGTGTACAGTAAAACCGCGCTCTTACGTTCCTCAGTGCTGCATTTTCGCGGCTGCTACGTTCTTATTGCCGAGTCCTGGGCTTGACTCGCATAAAGCCTAATGTATTAAAATTTTCACTAGTACGTCGTGGCTCAGAGTACGTTCCAGGATCATGCGTCGCAATCTACAACTCCGAAGCCGCCGGGGCAACGTGCGCAGGCCGCCATTTTGACGTTTGACGATCCTTGGACAGGCTTGGCTACGGAACTGACTGCAATAAGCCGCATGCGGGTGCGATTCGTCACCACTTGATGCTCCTATGTTACTCTATGCTATCACCATCATCATTGTGCTTACAACGAAATTAAGGAATAGCTTTGCGTACTTAAAGCAGTAGACAAGCAGCTTCCGCGGAAGAGAGCAGATATCGCTGGGGACTTTGCATTGCCACGCGTGCTGTTTCCCGGTGATCGCAAAAGGCGACAATCTTACATTTTTACGTTTTTTGGTGTTCGAAAGCCACAGTTGCAGAAATGCATGGTTGCACGTTAAAGCTACGCTGTTTTCGTTCCTTTTTGAAGGTTTCGACACTGCTGCGTTTTCCTGCTTTTACGTTTTGTTTTCGCGGTCCGGTGAAAAAAAACACAGTTCCACTGTACTTGCATTAAATACCACACCACTCAATGTTTCCCCTGAATACCGTGTCCGCACTCTTTCCTGTTTATTGAGACGAAGTCTAGCCCTAAAACCTTTAAAATCCCACAAGACCTAAATGACACAACGTTAACTGACACATATTTTCAAAGACAGGCAGCCACACGCACCGCACATTCCCAGCAGTAAGTAGGACAAAAGTTGTCGATGTTTTTGTTCACCCGCCGCGGCGCCTCAATCGCTAAGGCGTGGTGCTGCTGAGCCCACAGACGCGAGGGTCGATATCCGGCTGCCTCAGCCGCTTTTCTGAAGGAGGCTAAAAGAAAAAAACGCCCATGCGTTGGAGATTTCGGGAACGATGAAGATCACCATGTGGACAGAATTATTCTAGAGCACTCCAATACAGTGCGCCTCATTGCCTGTGTAGCGTCCACGCTTTAAACATCGTAACGATTCATGTCGTTTCTGTCCTCGTCATACATTCCCACTAGGTGCATCGGCCGAAAATCGGAAGCTTTCAGTGGCTATAGAATGTGCCCGCCTTACAAAATGCCCAAACTTTCAATTGGAACGAAAAGGTTGCAAATAGTGCATACTGCGTGACACCTGAACGTGATGGAACGGGAGTAGAACAGATCACGCCAGCAGCACTGAATCATGTTTTATAGTCACGCTGTGGCGCGGGCTACTCTGCTTGCTGGCGCAAACGCAACTTCAAAACCAAGAGAATCGACCGGAAAAAACGACGCAAAAACAAGCCAGTTCAAGTGCTTTGCCACAAAAGAGAATAGAAACGAAAACGAAGGAGACTCAAACAGAACCATTCAGCAAAGAAGTTGCTGATACGTACAGTAAGGCTTTCGCCTTCAAATTATGTACGCTGACTTAAGTGCCCGGACGAATGCTTTGTCAGGCGACAACTGATAAACCGCGACACAACTTCGCTTAGCCATATAGCCCATCCGACGCGTTCTCGACCCAGCTGCAGGGGCTTTCCAGTTGCTGCAACAAGTGCGAGCTGGGTTGAAAAGACGTCTCGAATCTGGGGTCTTCAGATGAGCTATCGCATTAATCGTTCAAAAGGGACTCTGGAACATTTCTGATAAACGCTTTCACTATTTCCTTCGTGTTTCAATGCACTGCGAAATGTGTAGTTATCGCCACCTTGGAGCGACACTGCGGAATTTTCTCCTCGCTTATGATACGCCTTCCTGCCCTGTTTCTTTTATGGGCCCAATTGTCAACTGCAGAAATTCTCAGTGAACTGAGAATTTACCAAAAGTTTTTTCTGATTAGCTTTCAATTTTGGTCACGTGCTTCCGGTTGACAAAGCGGTTGTGTGTGCTTTCGTCGTTTCCATGTCTCATGACGTTTAATGGCACCAGTTCGAAAATTTGCCTCATTTCTCCTTACATAAAACGCATAATCTTTTGCCGGCAATGAAATACTAGAGTTAAATGAGTGACATGACAACGTGGGTCTCTCTGTGCTATTCAACAACAGTACGGCTTGTCTAACGCCCTCCCTCGATTAGCTAAGAAAGGAGGACGTAATTTAAAGAGTTGGCGGGAACGAACACGTCACACATAAGTAATTTCAGCCTGTGTAAAAGTGAAGGTATGTTGCATAACAGCTTGAGAATGGCGGCAGCTGTCGCCATGAAATAGGGCCAAAAATTTCACCGACCTTTGGCGCTGTGAAATACCCGTGAATTTGCAGCAGTCGCAGTGTCGCATGCCGCGCTGTTTAAACCTGTTTCTTTTTCAAAAGAAATAACAGTTTTGATTGTTTGTAAGTCAGGGATCACGGAGCATACAAATAAAGTCGCGTATTTTGTTTAAATGTTTGGCAATAAAATAAAAATTATTTGTTTGGATACCATCAACCCTAGAGGGAAGTGCAAGCCGCCTGTCACAAACAAGAGGAACCCTAATGCATCATTTGTCACTCCACCCGCGGCTTGTAAGCTGCTGCGCCACACCACGGAACTGACAGGAGACGAAAAATAGTAAAAGAAAAAAAACAGAAAAAAGAACTGCATTTTATTCAGCAGTAATGCGCTGATTAAAGACGATGATGTAAAAGGTGGCAAGGAAGTAAATCGGCCGGTAGGTACTACACACGCACGGTTATCAATAAAGCGTAGCGCATCGCTGCCTGTAAGTGTCCCACAACCGACGGTCATGGCCGTCTTTTTCTGTGATCACGCCATAAACGTGCAACGTAGCAGCAGCCAATCGTGTGGAAGCAGTGTCGGCCGGGAAGGTGATAACGCAACAAATATTGCTTTGAAGCAGAGAGCTAATTTATGTTACGAAAGGCGATTGAAAGCATTATAGATACGGTAAAAAAAGTTGTGTGCGTGTTCTTCAGCTCGACATGCCACTTTTCGCTGGCTTTTGGATTACCTTTACTCGATCTCCTTGGGGTGTTGACGCCAATTTTGACCTGCAAAAATGTGTTTCCCTAGCGAACCTATACTACCATCCTAATTGTTATATTACAAACCAAGCATTTTTATATCATTTATGTAGAATATCTAATACCTTGGTTGTGATATCCGTGAGCACAGCATCAAATTACAACGCATGTCGTCATAGCAATACCTGATTGCGTCACTCATTGCTTACGTTGTGCTTAAGCAAAAAAACATGGCGAATTCACTGTGAATTTATGCAGTCGAGGATAGGGCAGTGTAGCTTTCTTTATAAAGTGACTGAAAATTGCCTTTATTGCAGCAGCTGATTGGTAGCCGGATAATAACCGCTACACCGCAGCAAGCTGTAACGGCATATTTACTCCAGTATCTGAAATTGAAAAAATCTTTGTATCACGTTCTTAAAGTTACCCGAACGACATACAGCCGTAATTTCTGCCTGAGGTGCTTTGCGAACCCGAAATGTAAGCAGCGTATGGGTAGGTTTACTATGTCCTCACACAGTTTAAGATTTAAATATATATATAGGTACTATATATATATATATATATAATATATATATATATACCAGGCAAGAAGTTCCGGACTACCGTGGCAATAGGTCA
>JABSTR010003778.1:0-38292 GCA_013339765.2 Haemaphysalis longicornis | reverse complement strand
TTTAGTTGAAACGAAGCCAACACGTTTGTGAATAGAAGAATGTGCCTTTCTTTTCTTACTTGGTTTTGTGTACACTGTATCTAGCTCCAAGTCAAGGTCGCTTCAAAAAAGAGCTGCACAAGCCCACATGCGACGCTTCGCTGACTGGTACGCCAGTAGGAAAATATAAGGCCTCTTGAAGGCGGGAGAAGAGTCAGCGAAGTCTATATAGGTACTAAGGAAATAAAATCAACTGATATTTTTACCGTACAGCGTAAAACTAGGGCGCGGGAAGCACTTTTTTGCGCTGGGCGAACACGCACAGCGGCACGGAGCAAGAGTGCACAGCGGTCAGCAGCACGACTACGCATCTGTGAAGCTTTTACGTCTACGAAATGCAATTGCTAGACGTTAGCTACTGTGGAACTCGGGCGACGCTTACTGCACGAGCGTAGTACAACAAATAGTCACCTACGCTGCTTGAAATGCCAAAACTAAATAAAAGTGTAAACCGGTTGTACAAATATATACCCTATATTAGCAACGCCTTTGCATCCCGTTCCATGGCTCAGTGGTCTGGGGTGCTGGGTATGTCACCGCAAGTGTTTTGCAAGTCACGAGTTCGAATCCCCGCGGGTACGTGCTTTTTTTTTGCAAGTTAGCTTTTTTGTTTTCCGCCGATGTTTTCTATATTAAGTTCACCTTTTTTTGGGCCGCAACGCTCATGGCTACACGAACTAGTTCACAAAACGCGCGCAGGCTGGCACTGGCGCGCTAGCGAGTTCTCGTTGGTGTGCTGTTGCCATAAGCACCGACTGCTTGCAGGCAGTGGGCACAGGCCAGAATGAACAGACCCTTGGCCTGGTGCGAACACGCTTTTTACGATACAGGCATGAGGGAGGCAAGCTCCAAATATGGAGGAAAAGCGCATGACATTTGGGCGTCTGCGGGTACGTGGAGGGCGTTCATGCACTGCGTAGGTTTCGGCTAGTGAATGCTACGACTACAAGCCGTCCTGGGAGGCTTGACTTGTGCATTTCACAGCCGACAACATGGCAGAACCGCGGTACGATGGTTACTGAGATTTTGAGAATGTCCATCCAGCAACGCCATTGGTTATGCTTTACAGAACCGAAACCAAAACCGAAACTTGTTTTATTGCTAACCTTGGGCATCGTCCAATCACGGCGCCCCTCCTCCCAACGTCACAGCCTTAGTTGGTGCGGCCGCCGCAAACCGCGCATGGTAGTTTTTCTTCTTTCACGCTATGTAAATTATTTACGGATTTCTCAACCGGATAAACGATGAAAAGTGTGCTAATTTGAGCCAGTCTACGCAGTGCAAGCAAAAACGGGAGCTTGAAAAATTCATTTCAGTGTCCCTTTAAGCTTGAGATACAGGCATCCGTGCCTGGCGTCGCTCAAACCTCGGAGCAGCAAACTGGAGAGGAGGAGAATGCTAGGGCACAACCTATGAGGGAAAGAGGCCAAGAGGCAAGGAGCAGACGAGCAGGTGTGGGGAGTGCGTGCCTCAAGACAAAAATCACTTCCTGTGGTCGGAATTATTGCATTCGACCGCTCAACATTTTCTTTAGGTTCGTAGTGCAGGCGTTGGTGTCTTTGGACTCTGGCTAAGTTCGTCTTTCGTTTGGGACTTTGACAGTTTATATTTAGGATTTAGGAGGGTGGATTGTGAAGCTGATTCGAGTCAGTTTGTATGAAGAAATTGTCGCTTTTTAACCATCTTTCTCTTAAGCAAGGCGCGTCCAAGTCACTTCCCCCTCATTCATACAAACTCTGCCATTCTGGTGTAGTTAGATTGCTGCTATTGTTGGTAGTGAATACCACGAGCTCCACTGTTTACTCAGATATTGCATCTAAATTTCGAAGGTGGAAGAATTGTTTTTCTTGGGTATCGTCGATTCATTATCAGGTTAACGTGCAAATGCTACACAGGTGGCGAGGCACGCTGTAGTGGAGGGTTGCGGATTATTTTCACCCCTTTGGTTCTTTAACACACGCCGAAATATCGAGCACGCGGCATTTCCACTTTTGGTGTCAATCAGAGAAACCAATCCATGACTGGTTAAGCGTTGCTACATGAAAGGTTACAGTTATCTTCATCGTTGTGCAGCGCAGAGATATCCATGTTGCGTAGATTGTAGTGGATATCAGTATGAACTATTTTCCCGATCAGTATTTCTGAAATGCAATTGTTTTCGTGTGAGTGTTTGTCTGTCTTCAGGGTGGACGCCGCCAACGCTCAAGAAAGATACAATTTGCTCTCCTTTGTATTTCACGTGAACACCGGGCCACCTCTATGTCATGCACTATAAAGCTTTCCTAGTGATCCACAGTCACAGAGTGTAGTGGGTGAGGATTTTATTTTTTGGCTTCGATAATTTCGCTACAGAAACAACACCAACAAGAACTCCCTGCCATGATGTATGCACATTCACGAATATAAGTAAAATATAAACTAACTGGTGGGTAAAGGCTAGGGCTACTGCCTCCTCTTCCGCGGTGACCAGGGAGTGAGTGTACAGAGTAAAGGAAGCAAGCGGAGGTGCGTCAGGGCCAATAATGACCGTTATCGCATGAGCTTCACGGCTCCTTTATCTCGCAGCGTCGACGTAGACGGTGGATGGGTTGATTGGGTACCGCTTGGTTAACGTCCTCGCCATGTGCTCCCTGCGCGCTCGATGAACCGTCGGATGCATATTGCGCGGTATGGGTCTCACCGTTATTCGCTCATGAATGTAGCTGCGAAAGGGAATTGGCGCGTCGATAAGGAATGGGCGCAGCCGTCGGAGAAGCATTCTGCCTGAGGGCCGGAGATGCGCCGGAGATGGGCCGGAGATGCGCGATGGGCCGGAGATGCGCGAGGTCGAGAGGCTTGCCGAGTTTACGAATGAGCGAGACCTTTGCGTGCTTCCATTGGGGGGGGGGGGGGGGGGGGGGGGGGGGGGGATGGTGCCGGCTTCCCAGTGATGATTGTAATAGCGGGTTAAGATATCGATGGATTGTCATCCAGGTTGCGAAATAGCTTGTTGGTAACGCCGTGTTCCCCAGGTGCTGAGCCCGGGAGAATTTTTATTAATGCGGCGCGAGCCACCGAAACCGTGCTTGCGCGGTCCATGTCTGAGTTTTCAGAGCCCCCATAAACAGGGAGGGGCTCCTGAGTACCCTGTGCTAGGTATAGGTCCCGGAGTCTTGACAGAAGTTGCTCGTTAGTTCCGTCAAATTTGTGTATGATTGTAATTAGACGATTTCCGCTGGTCGTTTTAGAGTGGGTTGGGTCGAGCATGTTCCTTAAAATAGCCCATGTAAAACGCATGCCAAGGTTACCTCTCATGATGTCTCAAAATTGCCCCCACTGAGCTCGAGCTGATTCCGCTGTGTAAGTCTCAATCGTGTTATTAAGGCGGGCTAGTTTTAGTCGTAGACGGCAATTGTGTTTTTGTCGGCGCCATTGCGTTTGGCGGCTTGTGTAAGCCTCCCAGAGATGTTGCAGACGCGTGTCGACTGTTTCTGAAGGAATGTCTGGGTCCAACAGGAGGTCATGTGTTTTCCTAATATCTATAGGACTATTAAGCCCACTCTGGAACGACATATCATCGTCGGGTGGCTCCTGCCCCTGACAGGTCTCCCTGAATGCTGCCCAGTCGGTGATGTGGGTTGGCCGTAACCGTGGGGCGAGTGATGTTTTGAATTGGAGAGTGAACTGAACAATAAAATGGTCACTGCCCAAAGTGTGAGGAGTGCAGTGCCATTTCAGTTCTTTGGCTCGGTGCGAGAGCGTCAGCTCAGGGGAGGTATCGCTTTGGGCACTGTTACCGACCCGAGTGGGGACGGTGGGATCAGATTCTACTGCGAGCCTTGGCGCCTGCACCAACTCCCAGAGCAGCCTCCCTTTCTTGGTTGAACACGTGTAACCCCAGGTTGTATGCGGGGCTTTAAATCTTCAAGTACAATGAGAAGGTGGTGAGCAGAGGCTCTCTTGGTCAGCGTAAGTAAGTTGCTGAAGTTATGCGTGTGTGCTTTGTGGCTTCTATAGACATTGAGAAACTATAGCCTCTGGGCAGTGCGCTTTGGCGGATAGAGGACGACTAAATCATGCGGAATATACATACTGTCGAAGACGTGGTGGTCCGCAGGAATGTTGCGCTGAAGAAGCACTGCTGTGTACAGGTTGTTGGGAGTTTGAAAGGATTGATAGCCAGTTAATTTAATGTGTTTACCATGTTCTTGATAGTAGCATCTGTCGAAAATTAGTTGTTGAAGGTTGTGTCCCTTGCGGGTGAACCCTCGGCAATTCCACTGCCACACAAGCAATGGGCTACGGCGTTTAGACATCGTTCTCGTCCGCGGGGGTGAGGGAGGGTATTGTGAGCTACGGCCTGGGACCCAAAGAAGTTGCAGAATTCTAGGCGCATCATCTCAATAGTAGACTGAAGGGCCGTCTGATTTTGTAGGAGGACGTTGTGAAGTTGTAGATATTCCTCTCTGTGGCTGACGATTGTTTGTTCCAGAATTCCTAGCTTTTCATCCCGCGTGGAAGCGCAGGGCTAGACAGCCTTGCATTAGGGTGGGGGAGACGCGGCGGGGTCAGTGGTTTCAGGAGATTGCGAGGGGGAGACGACTGTATGTCCATTTGTGTGGGCTCATTCTGAGGAGGAGACGTCGGAGAGGGTCGCTTTTTCGCGAACTAAAGTTCGCGTTTAAAAGCCGCGTTCTCCTCTACCTCGGCACGAATGGCACGCAGCTCCTTAATAAGCTCTAAGTGAGGGTCGCTGTTGTGGGGGAGGAATGGAGGTTTAGACGGAGCGCTACTGGGCAGCGAGCGTGTGCAGATCACCTGCTGATGTTTCTTGGCAGCGTCTTGCTTCGTGGCATTGTGTATGCCAGCAGTCTTGGAGGGGAGCCTGTTTATCAGTGGCGGAAAGTCCTCCTCCTTGGTGGTGGATGCTGCCTTGGAGTTGGCCGCCTGTGCGTACGTAAGCGGCTGCCGGCGAGGTTGGTAGCGGCGAAGGCACTCAGCGGAACCCGTCAGGTGGAAACCGTCGTACACAATACACTTAGGAGTGCACTTGTGGTCGTCAGGTACACTGGAGAGTCCACAGTTGGGGCTCCAGGGGCCCTTTGCATGCTCGGGCAAATGTCCTGTCGGTGTCCGGGCTGCCAACACGCCGTGAAAGCCTCCGTTTTGCGTCGGAAGTGCTTGGAGCGGAAAATTGCAGCAGAATATTGGACCCGAAAGGCACTCGGGTTCCATTAAAGAGAATCTTGACGATATTGGAAGAGTTGAGTCGGCGGGCATCCAAAATTTGTAAGTAAGGATTGTGGTGGCAGACGCTATCGAGGACCTGCTCGGCCGTATCGATCTCAGGAACATTGAAGATGACGCCAGTTGTGGTATTAGCCGGGTGGCGACGTGCGTAGAGGTAGCGTATTCTTTGCCCTGTACCGTAAGCATGACGATCTTTTCGTAGTTGCGTCCGCGATCTTCAGGCGGCGTGCTTACAATGATGTAGTTATAAATTCGACGGAATGCGCACTTGGTCTTCGTCGTTGTGCGAGACTCTGGCCTGTCTCTGAATGGCATCGGCTACAGCGGCTACCGACAACGTCGAGAGAGCGAGACCCCCTCTGGGCCTGAGCATTATTTTGACGTCTTTTTCGGGCAGGGGTGATGCGGGTGGATGGCGCTTGGGCGCACGCCTACCGCGCGTGGGTGGGGAGCTAGCAACGCTGGCACCTGCCTGCGAGGCGGCCCTTTGCTCGGCCTCCTAGAGAGCGAACTGCTTGTGGCGGCTAGTGGCCCAAGTCGGGTCCGACATTTCAGAGGAATCAATGTCCTCTCCATGTACTATTGTTTCCATGGGTGATTGGCCTGAGTGGCGGAGAGCTACTAGTTGCTGCATAGGCACGGCAGGAGAAATGAAACGACAATCCTCCGTCAATCTGTCAAGGCGACTAGAGGGTCCGCCGCGCTAACCCTAGAACCAGGGCTAGCGCTGCCACCGCCTTGGCGTGGTTTTCCGAGGCAAGAAAGTCGCATCCAGTGGTCCAACTGGTCGGTCGGTGGTGTCCCGTGGGTCCTTACACCTCGCCTTTTCACAGGGTACCACTCACAATTGCCAGGGAACGGATGAGCCACAAATAAACATTGAAAAACGGAGCCGACGTGAAGCTTGTCTTTACCGCGTGGCCCCCTGGCTGTCTTTATCCGGCAAAGAGATGTGTCGTCTGCTCAGCGCCGGCTCGCCTGTTGATCTGCTAGCGGAGTGCCGCAGTGCTTGGACATTTTACGACTATCCAAACAAGTGCAAATAAACGCTTAAACGTTTGTATTGAATGCAACACGGCCATAACACGACATGGAGAATATTTTTACTTGAGTACATTCCATAAAGAAAGTGTTGAAGCCCCGTCGCAGTTCTTTCGTTCAATCGCAGAGAACGCCTGAGCCGAATGCCCGGGTTTGACGCATACATTTTATTCAACTTCAAAACAATCCAGAGATGCGTTTCGAACGAACACAACGTCCCAACATGCATTGCAAGTTTGAAACGCGATTGACAGACGATCGGTTGCCTCCTCCTGCCCGTCGTAAATTCGGCACTCACCTCGCGCGCGGTTTGCGGGGACGAACAGTAAGTCACTTAATTCTGGCGCGCAAGCCGAGAAGGCTTTTATGCACGCACACTGCACATACCTCATGCGAGGTTGAGCCGTATGTTACTCGAGAAAGATAATCTAGACCACGGGAAGCACTTTCTACCCGCAGACGTCGCATTTCCTCTCGAAACAAACGCGTCCAACATACATACACCATCGCCTCCTGTATTTTTACAATGCCAAACGTATCGCGCACTTCCCTGTGAGAGTGAGTGGTACGCCTGCCGGGCCCACATGTCGCAAGATGGGGCACCGAGCTGAACCGTGATCACGCAACCGTATCTGACTGCGTGAGCGGTTTGTGCCTTGGTGCCAAGACAATCGATGTTTAAGATTGTCGAAGAAATGGCGCTCGCGCCAGCGCTAGAAAGCTCAGAGCCGCGGCGGAGCATGCTTTGCCAACGTTGCCGCTCTCCATCACGCGTCGGCAAAACCTCAACTGGTGACATGATTGAAGCGCTTTGAAGCGTACCGATTGGGCGAGAGCGGCCGGATTAGAAGTAGAGGGCTTGGTTGGTCGGTCCGGGATGATGCGTTTCGCATTGTAAAAATACAGGAGGCGATGCACACACACGCAGAGACAGCTTCGGTCGCTGGCTTGGCTTAGCTGCAAGCTTCGTTAGGACAGTCAGCGATGTTACGACGATAAAGATATGCGTGAGGGCGACCTCCTAACCACTCGATGTATTTAAAAAAAGGGGGCAAAGAACTTGGTTCATCACAAGCTAATTACTGTCAACCGAATAGCGCAACCGTGGATGGTTGTAGTGCTACTTGCCGCCACGTAGGAAACGGAAGCGGCCACACGTACGGACGCTATTTTGCTCAAATAGCGTCCGCTAAACGCAGAAGCGTCTTAACCTACGGCGCTTGCGGAGTGCAAACGATGCAAAAAATAGCGCTCTGTTACTTTTTGCTTACGGCTACGTACGTTATTCTAAAAATCTCTATTAGTACCATTCACATGATATGGGTGCAGCTTGTGAGAACACGGGTTGTCGCTGCTCGAGTGCGGCGCTGGTTTGCTCTGCGGCTTCCCGTTCATTGCCACTGATAAAGCGATCGGAACCAGCGCGTTTTTTGCACGGGTTCTGTATCGGTTTAAAATGACTGTTCCACATGCTACCGGTAGGAATTACCACCGCCGCAAAATAAAACCCGGCACCAGCGGGGCCACATCTGAGACCGCGCTTTTTGGATAAACAGTGCGCGGTGCATCAAAGGAAACGGGCGCACGATCCTCCCCTTGCGGCTGCGAGTTCGCCGCCGATAAAAAGTCATGTGCCGCCGATAGCAACCGCAGCAACGTACACCGCGAAAGGGCAATGCGAGGCCGCGCACGTGCAGCCAGGTATTCCATTTGCTTTTCCAGCCTTCAGCGGAGTCCGGCACCAATGGTGTCAACACAGATGAAGAAGCCAAAAGAAATTCCATTTGCAGACGGCAGTCTGAGGAGCCCAATAGCGGATGTACGTCACCGCTGAGGAGCGCAGCATCATGAGAGGGAAGGCTCGCGCGCCGGCAACCTTGAAAACAAAGTTTAAAGAGGAGGAAATCCGGCGGGACGATAAAGAGTGGTTTTTTGGATTTACGAATTCTCAGTTAATACTCATCGCTTGAACAAAATTCTCGCGGGAGGAGGTTGCTAATACATTGCTTTTTTGGTTACATGTACATCCATGCATCGGCGGAAGGTATTTAGGACCCCTTTAAGTGTTCGCTTTGTAAAAAAAAAATCCCCCCACCTCCCCGAAGGGGATCGTGCGGAAATGCGAATGCATTGGGTGCACCGCTATCAAGGCGCCAGTCAGTCACGGGAAGAGGCGCGCGCTCCACTGCATTTATATATATTTCCGAGCGCAGCGAGCGGAGAGGGGTGCGCGGAAACACGCCAACCCGCGCGCGAACTCTCTGTCTCGCCGCCCGAGCTCCGCGATGCGAGCGCCCTCCCACGCCGAGCGCGCTCCTGCTCTACCCTTGCCCTCCGCTAGTCCCGCCCGAGCTACCACCCGCTCCGGTTGCTAGGCGCGCCACAGCTGTTGCTAGGGCGCGGCGCAGCGAGCGGAGAGGGGTACGCGGAAACACGCCAGCCCGCGCGCGAGTTCTCTCTCTCTCTCTCCGCCCGAGCTCCGCGATGCGAGCGCCCTCACACGCCGAGCGCGCTACTCCTCTCCCCTTGCCCTCCGCTACTCCCGCCAGAGCTACCACCTGTTCCGGTTGCTAGGCGCGCCACAGCTGTTACTAGGGCGCGGAGAGATATCACCTCCGGGGCGCACGCCGGCCAACGCACGACAACCCCCGACTAAGAAATGCATTCGCATTTAAAAATAACTAGTAGGTGTTGTGTTCAACCTAACACAAGTGCTAGAAAATTTTGCAGGAAGAGCTGAGGGTTTGACTGCCTGCACGCATATAGTAACCATGCATTATCGAAGATACTGGGCGCACAGGGAACGGTTGCACTTTTTCGAACCTGGCGACTCACGCTTCGCCACAGACCTGACCATATGTAAGAAATACAGGAAGAGTTTGTAAATGAACAAGCCTGTATTTCATAGCGGCTGCAATCCAGATTCGGTCACACCAGTTATAGAATTGTTACTAGTGACCGTACAACTAATGAACATAATTCACGTTCTGTGTGCCTAATTTACAAATATATCTAGCCACTAAAGTTTTATACATTCCGGGAAATGGAATCGCACATTTTATTTAATTCATTAACACTTGGAATCGTAACCTATTTCTTCAATCTCACATTTTAGTGATGTTATCTAAATGTACATCGAATGTATATGTGCGCATCTCTTGGATGATTTCCATGCGAGTTTCAGTCGTAGTTTTCGAAAACACGAATAAAATAAAACAGATCAAAATTAATACTTACTTCCTTACGTAAAATTTTTGTAAAATAATTTTTTTTTGCATAAAGGTGTACTTTTTACAAAGTTTGGCTAACAAGATTGTGTGTACCATGTATGTTAAAAAACGCTTTAACAACTTGTTTACAAAGTTTAAAATCCTTGCAGATTTCTTTTTCATGTTTAGGTGGTTTGTTTTGCTTTTTTAAAAAAAATATTTAAAAATTTACACAATAATTCGTACTTATAAACATTACCTCCGGAATCCACTGAATAGTAGTAGTAATCTCTAGTATGCCCTAGCGTTGCGTTCATCGATTTCCAACGATGAGAATTTAAATGAAACCAATAGCTCTCTAGAAACCGATAACGTCATTCTGTACTGAACTCTAACCCGCATTTAGGGATGCACCACGTTGAAGCTACTCTCCTTTTGCACGCCATGGTTTGAAGTCAAACGAACCGCTCAGAAATCATGACCTTCTATTCGGGAAAATGTTCGATGTGTCCTTCCATGCAACATTACTAGAATAAATTCAGTATGAAAGCTCCGCCGGAGAGGTGGTCCGCGTGGCGAAAAACTTGGTTTATCAGAAGCTAATTACTGTCCACAGAAGAGCGCAACCATGGAAGGTTGTCGTGCTGCTTGCCGTTACGTAGGGAATGCAAGCGGCACACGTACGCACGCTATTTTGCTCAAATAGCGTCCGCTAAACGGAGAAGCGTCTTAACGACGGCGAATGCGGAGTGCGAATGATGCAAAAAATAGCGCTCGGGTTCGGTTTGCTTACGGCAGCGTACGTTATTCTAAAACTCTCTATTAGTACCGTTCCCATGATATGGGTGCAGCTTGTGAGAACACGGGTTCACGCTGCTCTAGTGCGGCGCTGTTTTGCTCTGCGCCTTCCCGTTCATCGCCACCGATAAAGCGATCCGAACCGGAGCGTTTTTTGCACGGTTTCTTTATCGGTTTAAAATGCCTTTTTCACATACTACCGGTAGGAATTACCTCCACCGAAAAATAAGACCCGGCCCCAGCGGGGACACATATGAGACCTCGCTTTTTGGATAAAAATTCCGAGTTGCATCAAAAGGAACGAGCGTACGATCCTCCCCGTGCGGCTGCGAGTTCGCCACCATAAAAAGTCATGTGCCGCCGAAAGCAACAGCAGCAACGCACACCGCGAAAGGGCAAGGCGAGGCTGCACACGTGCAGCCAGGTCTTCCATTTGCTTTTCCAGCCTTCAGCGGAGTACGGCACCCAAAGTGCCAACACAGATGATGAAGCCAAAAAACTTCCCGTAGCAGACGGCAGTGTGAAGAGCGCAATAGCGGAAGTACGTTATCGCTGAGGAACGCAGCATCATGGCAGGGAAGGTTAGCGCGCCGTCAACACTGCAAAGAAAGTTGAAAGGGGGAGGAACTCCGGAGGGACGATAATCCGTTGTTTTTGGATTAACGATTTCTCAGGTAATACTCATCGCTTGAGCAAAATTCTTGCTGAAGGAGATTGCTAATACAGTGCTTTATTTGGTTACCTGTGCATCCATGCATCGGCGGAAGGTATTTAGGACCCCTTTAGGTGTTTAGTTTGTAAAAAGTAAATTGTAGGTGTGTGTGTTCAACCTAAAACAAGTGCCAGAAAATTTTGCACGAAGAGCTGAAGGTTTGCCTGCCTTCACGTATATGGTAACCATGCATTATAAAGATACTGGGCGCACAGTGACCGCTTGTACTTTTTCGAAACCTGGTGACTCACGCCTTATCACAGACCTGACCATAGATAAGAAACACAGGAAGAGTTTGTAAATGAACAAGCCTACTTTTCATTGTGTCTGCAATCCAGATTTGGTCATGCCACTTATAGAATTGTTACTGGTGACCGTACAACTAATGAACTTAATGCACGTCCAGTGTGCCTAATTAACAAATATATGTAGCCACTAAAGTTTTATACATTCCGGAAAATGAAATCACCCTTTTTATTTATTCATTAGCGTTTGAAATCGTAACGTAGCTCTACAATTTCACGTTTTAGTGATGTTATCTAGATGTTTCATCGAATGTATATGTGTGTATCTCTTGGATGATTTCCATGCGAGTTTCAATCGTAGTTTTCCAAAACACGACTATAATAAAACAGATCAAAATTGATACTTACTTTCCTATGTAAAATTTCTGTAAAATAATTTTTAGTGCACAAAGGTGTACTTTTTACAAAGTTTGGCTAACAAGATTGTGTGTACCATGTATGTTAAAAAACGCTTTAACAACTTGTTTACAAAGTTTTAAATCCTTGCAGATTTCTTTTTCATGTTTAGGTGGTTTGTTTTGCTTTTTTAAAAAAATATTTAAAAATTTACACAACAATTCGTACTTATAAACATTACCTCCGGAATCCACTGAATAGTAGTAGTAATCTCTAGTATGCCCTAGCGTTGCGTTCATCGATTTCCAACGATGAGAATTTAAATGAAACCAATAGCTCTCTAGAAACCGATAACGTCATTCTGTACTGAACTCTAACCCGCATTTAGGGATGCACCATGTTGAAGCTACTCTCCTTTTGCACGCCATGGTTTGAAGTCAAACGAACCGCTCAGAAATCATGACCTTCTATTCGGGAAAATGTTCGATGTGTCCTTCCATGCAACATTACTAGAATAAATTCAGTATGAAAGCTCCGCCGGAGAGGTGGTCCGCGTGGCGAAAAACTTGGTTTATCAGAAGCTAATTACTGTCCACAGAAGAGCGCAACCATGGAAGGTTGTCGTGCTGCTTGCCGTTACGTAGGGAATGCAAGCGGCACACGTACGCACGCTATTTTGCTCAAATAGCGTCCGCTAAACGGAGAAGCGTCTTAACGACGGCGAATGCGGAGTGCGAATGATGCAAAAAATAGCGCTCGGGTTCGGTTTGCTTACGGCAGCGTACGTTATTCTAAAACTCTCTATTAGTACCGTTCCCATGATATGGGTGCAGCTTGTGAGAACACGGGTTCACGCTGCTCTAGTGCGGCGCTGTTTTGCTCTGCGCCTTCCCGTTCATCGCCACCGATAAAGCGATCCGAACCGGAGCGTTTTTTGCACGGTTTCTTTATCGGTTTAAAATGCCTTTTTCACATACTACCGGTAGGAATTACCTCCACCGAAAAATAAGACCCGGCCCCAGCGGGGACACATATGAGACCTCGCTTTTTGGATAAAAATTCCGAGTTGCATCAAAAGGAACGAGCGTACGATCCTCCCCGTGCGGCTGCGAGTTCGCCACCATAAAAAGTCATGTGCCGCCGAAAGCAACAGCAGCAACGCACACCGCGAAAGGGCAAGGCGAGGCTGCACACGTGCAGCCAGGTCTTCCATTTGCTTTTCCAGCCTTCAGCGGAGTACGGCACCCAAAGTGCCAACACAGATGATGAAGCCAAAAAACTTCCCGTAGCAGACGGCAGTGTGAAGAGCGCAATAGCGGAAGTACGTTATTGCTGAGGAACGCAGCATCATGGCAGGGAAGGTTGGCGCGCCGTCAACACTGCAAAGAAAGTTGAAAGGTTGAGGAACTCCGGAGGGACGATAATCCGTTGTTTTTGGATTAACGATTTCTCAGGTAATACTCATCGCTTGAGCAAAATTCTTGCTGAAGGAGATTGCTAATACAGTGCTTTATTTGGTTACCTGTGCATCCATGCATCGGCGGAAGGTATTTAGGACCCCTTTAGGTGTTCAGTTTGTAAAAAGTAAATTGTAGGTGTGTGTGTTCAACCTAAAACAAGTGCCAGAAAATTTTGCACGAAGAGCTGAAGGTTTGCCTGCCTTCACGTATATGGTAACCATGCATTATAAAGATACTGGGCGCACAGTGAACGCTTGTACTTTTTCGAAACCTGGTGACTCACGCCTTATCACAGACCTGACCATAGATAAGAAACACAGGAAGAGTTTGTAAATGAACAAGCCTACTTTTCATTGTGTCTGCAATCCAGATTTGGTCATGCCAGTTATAGAATTGTTACTGGTGACCGTACAACTAATGAACTTAATGCACGTCCAGTGTGCCTAATTAACAAATATATGTAGCCACTAAAGTTTTATACATTCCGGAAAATGAAATCACCCTTGTTATTTATTAATTAACGTTTGAAATCGTAACGTAGCTCTACAATTTCACGTTTTAGTGATGTTATCTAGATGTTTCATCGAATGTATATGTGTATATCTCTTGGATGATTTCCATGCGAGTTTCAATCGTAGTTTTCCAAAACACGAATATAATAAAACAGATCAAAATTGATACTTACTTTCCTATGTAAAATTTCTGTAAAATAATTTTTAGTGCACAAAGGTGTACTTTTTACAAAGTTTGGCTAACAAGATTGTGTGTACCATGTATGTTAAAAAACGCTTTAACAACTTGTTTACAAAGTTTAAAATCCTTGCAGATTTCTTTTTCATGTTTAGGTGGTTTGTTTTGCTTTTTTAAAAAAATATTTAAAAATTTACACAATAATTCGTACTTATAAACATTACCTCCGGAATCCACTGAATAGTAGTAGTAATCTCTAGTATGCCCTAGCGTTGCGTTCATCGATTTCCAACGATGAGGATTTAAATGAAACCAATAGCTCTCTAGAAACCGATAACGTCATTCTGTACTGAACTCTAACCCGCATTTAGGGATGCACCACGTTGAAGCTACTCTCCTTTTGCACGCCATGGTTTGAAGTCAAACGAACCGCTCAGAAATCATGACCTTCTATTCGGGAAAATGTTCGATGTGTCCTTCCATGCAACATTACTAGAATAAATTCAGTATGATAGCTCCGCCGGAGAGGTGGTCCGCGTGGCGAAAAACTTGGTTTATCAGAAGCTAATTACTGTCCACAGAAGAGCGCAACCATGGAAGGTTGTCGTGCTGCTTGCCGTTACGTAGGGAATGCAAGCGGCACACGTACGCACGCTATTTTGCTCAAATAGCGTCCGCTAAACGGAGAAGCGTCTTAACGACGGCGAATGCGGAGTGCGAATGATGCAAAAAATAGCGCTCGGGTTCGGTTTGCTTACGGCAGCGTACGTTATTCTAAAACTCTCTATTAGTACCGTTCCCATGATATGGGTGCAGCTTGTGAGAACACGGGTTCACGCTGCTCGAGTGCGGCGCTGTTTTGCTCTGCGCCTTCCCGTTCATCGCCACCGATAAAGTGATCCGAACCGGAGCGTTTTTTGCACGGTTTCTTTATCGGTTTAAAATGCCTTTTTCACATACTACCGGTAGGAATTACCTCCACCGAAAAATAAGACCCGGCCCCAGCGGGGACACATATGAGACCTCGCTTTTTGGATAAAAATTCCGAGTTGCATCAAAAAGAACGAGCGTACGATCCTCCCCGTGCGGCTGCGAGTTCGCCACCATAAAAAGTCATGTGCCGCCGAAAGCAACAGCAGCAACGCACACCGCGAAAGGGCAAGGCGAGGCTGCACACGTGCAGCCAGGTCTTCCATTTGCTTTTCCAGCCTTCAGCGGAGTACGGCACCCAAAGTGCCAACACAGATGATGAAGCCAAAAAACTTCCCGTAGCAGACGGCAGTGTGAAGAGCGCAATAGCGGAAGTACGTTATCGCTGAGGAACGCAGCATCATGGCAGGGAAGGTTAGTGCACCGTCAACACTGCAAAGAAAGTTGAAAAGGGGGAGGAACTCCGGAGGGACGATAATCCGTTGTTTTTGGATTAACGATTTCTCAGGTAATACTCATCGCTTGAGCAAAATTCTTGCTGAAGGAGATTGCTAATACAGTGCTTTATTTGGTTACCTGTGCATCCATGCATCGGCGGAAGGTATTTAGGACCCCTTTAGGTGTTCAGTTTGTAAAAAGTAAATTGTAGGTGTGTGTGTTCAACCTAAAACAAGTGCCAGAAAATTTTGCACGAAGAGCTGAAGGTTTGCCTGCCTTCACGTATATGGTAACCATGCATTATAAAGATACTGGGCGCACAGTGAACGCTTGTACTTTTTCGAAACCTGGTGACTCACGCCTTATCACAGACGTGACCATAGATAAGAAACACAGGAAGAGTTTGTAAATGAACAAGCCTACTTTTCATTGTGTCTGCAATCCAGATTTGGTCATGCCAGTTATAGAATTGTTACTGGTGACCGTACAACTAATGAACTTAATGCACGTCCAGTGTGCCTAATTAACAAATATATGTAGCCACTAAAGTTTTATACATTCCGGAAAATGAAATCACCCTTTTTATTTATTCATTAACGTTTGAAATCGTAACGTAGCTCTACAATTTCACGTTTTAGTGATGTTATCTAGATGTTTCATCGAATGTATATGTGTGTATCTCTTGGATGATTTCCATGCGAGTTTCAATCGTAGTTTTCGAAAACACGAATAAAATAAAACAGATCAAAATTAATACTTACTTCCTTACGTAAAATTTTTGTAAAATAATTTTTTTTTGCATAAAGGTGTACTTTTTACAAAGTTTGGCTAACAAGATTGTGTGTACCATGTATGTTAAAAAACGCTTTAACAACTTGTTTACAAAGTTTAAAATCCTTGCAGATTTCTTTTTCATGTTTAGGTGGTTTTGTTTTGCTTTTTTAAAAAATATTAAAAATTTACACAACAATTCGTACTTATAAACATTACCTCCGGAATCCACTGAATAGTAGTAGTAATCTCTAGTATGCCCTAGCGTTGCGTTCATCGATTTCCAACGATGAGAATTTAAATGAAACCAATAGCTCTCTAGAAACCGATAACGTCATTCTGTACTGAACTCTAACCCGCATTTAGGGATGCACCATGTTGAAGCTACTCTCCTTTTGCACGCCATGGTTTGAAGTCAAACGAACCGCTCAGAAATCATGACCTTCTATTCGGGAAAATGTTCGATGTGTCCTTCCATGCAACATTACTAGAATAAATTCAGTATGAAAGCTCCGCCGGAGAGGTGGTCCGCGTGGCGAAAAACTTGGTTTATCAGAAGCTAATTACTGTCCACAGAAGAGCGCAACCATGGAAGGTTGTCGTGCTGCTTGCCGTTACGTAGGGAATGCAAGCGGCACACGTACGCACGCTATTTTGCTCAAATAGCGTCCGCTAAACGGAGAAGCGTCTTAACGACGGCGAATGCGGAGTGCGAATGATGCAAAAAATAGCGCTCGGGTTCGGTTTGCTTACGGCAGCGTACGTTATTCTAAAACTCTCTATTAGTACCGTTCCCATGATATGGGTGCAGCTTGTGAGAACACGGGTTCACGCTGCTCTAGTGCGGCGCTGTTTTGCTCTGCGCCTTCCCGTTCATCGCCACCGATAAAGCGATCCGAACCGGAGCGTTTTTTGCACGGTTTCTTTATCGGTTTAAAATGCCTTTTTCACATACTACCGGTAGGAATTACCTCCACCGAAAAATAAGACCCGGCCCCAGCGGGGACACATATGAGACCTCGCTTTTTGGATAAAAATTCCGAGTTGCATCAAAAGGAACGAGCGTACGATCCTCCCCGTGCGGCTGCGAGTTCGCCACCATAAAAGTCATGTGCCGCCGAAAGCAACAGCAGCAACGCACACCGCGAAAGGGCAAGGCGAGGCTGCACACGTGCAGCCAGGTCTTCCATTTGCTTTTCCAGCCTTCAGCGGAGTACGGCACCCAAAGTGCCAACACAGATGATGAAGCCAAAAAACTTCCGTAGCAGACGGCAGTGTGAAGAGCGCAATAGCGGAAGTACGTTATTGCTGAGGAACGCAGCATCATGGCAGGGAAGGTTGGCGCGCCGTCAACACTGCAAAGAAAGTTGAAAGGTTGAGGAACTCCGGAGGGACGATAATCCGTTGTTTTTGGATTAACGATTTCTCAGGTAATACTCATCGCTTGAGCAAAATTCTTGCTGAAGGAGATTGCTAATACAGTGCTTTATTTGGTTACCTGTGCATCCATGCATCGGCGGAAGGTATTTAGGACCCCTTTAGGTGTTCAGTTTGTAAAAAGTAAATTGTAGGTGTGTGTGTTCAACCTAAAACAAGTGCCAGAAAATTTTGCACGAAGAGCTGAAGGTTTGCCTGCCTTCACGTATATGGTAACCATGCATTATAAAGATACTGGGCGCACAGTGAACGCTTGTACTTTTTCGAAACCTGGTGACTCACGCCTTATCACAGACCTGACCATAGATAAGAAACACAGGAAGAGTTTGTAAATGAACAAGCCTACTTTTCATTGTGTCTGCAATCCAGATTTGGTCATGCCAGTTATAGAATTGTTACTGGTGACCGTACAACTAATGAACTTAATGCACGTCCAGTGTGCCTAATTAACAAATATATGTAGCCACTAAAGTTTTATACATTCCGGAAAATGAAATCACCCTTGTTATTTATTAATTAACGTTTGAAATCGTAACGTAGCTCTACAATTTCACGTTTTAGTGATGTTATCTAGATGTTTCATCGAATGTATATGTGTATATCTCGGATGATTTCCATGCGAGTTTCAATCGTAGTTTTCCAAAACACGAATATAATAAAACAGATCAAAATTGATACTTACTTTCCTATGTAAAATTTCTGTAAAATAATTTTTAGTGCATAAAGGTGTACTTTTTACAAAGTTTGGCTAATAAGAATGTGTGTACCTTCTGTGTTAAATAAAAACAATGTAACAACTTGTTTACGGAGTTCAAAGTTCTTGCAGATTTTTTTTTTCATTTGTAGGTTGTTCGTTTTGCTTTTTGAAAGGAATAATTAAAAATCTACATGATAAGTGCTAATTATCAAAACTTTCTAGGAACTCCTCTACCTACCAAAAGTAATCACTAGTATGCAGTAGTATTCCGTTCATCGATTTCCATCGCTGAGAAATTAAAATAACCAAAACCTCTCTAGAAAACGATAACATCATTTTGAAGCGAACTCTAACCCGCATTTATGGATGCACCACGCTGAAGCTACTCTCTTTTTGCACCACATGGTTTGAAGTCAAACGAACCACTCAGAAATCATGACCTTCTGTTCGCGAAAATGTGCGGTGCGTCCTTACATGCAACATAACAAGAATAAACTCAGTTTCAAAGCTCCTCCGGAGAGGTGTTCCGCGTGGCGGTGGCGAGAACTAGTGGCGCTGCAGTCATGCCTTGCGCTTCGCTCGGCGCGTCGTCTGCCTCTGCGGGGGGCCGCCGCTGCCGCCGACCGCGGCGGTCCGCCACGCAGACCTACCGTGGCAACTTTCTAGTAAAGCTATGGCTAAACTTAAACATCTACATTTTTCCAGTAGTCTAGCTTGAACGTCTTCATTCTTCTAGTCTAGGTTACTGCATCACATGTGGGCACTGTTTAAGTGTAAAGGCGTTATAGGTCGCCTGTATGCCCTGGCCTGCACGCGTTGCTCATTGGCTGGCTAAGAATCGACGGACGGCCTATATTTCAACGCTCTACATTGCGTTTAACTTCAGCGTACGGTAGTTTGGATGCGAATAAGCAATCTTAGCGTAGGTTTTATAACTACTGCGCCATGTTACCTCGACCAAAGCAACACAACATGTTTGTGAAAGCAGTGCCTTTATTAAGTGCTTTTATGTCTGTGTTGCACTACGACCGTTTTTCGGAATCTCGTCGGTTCGAGGTCCTGTGAAATAACGTCCGATGTAGAGTTCGTATACTTAACTTTTATATGTGCCGGGCCGGTCTCACCTCATCTCGCCTCTGTGCACACTGTGGTTCATACGAACATTACATCACCAAAGATGTAAGTTCGCCTTACAGTTTTGACGAACAGTCCATTTGTGACAAACGCACTCGACTTTTGCGAGTTCAGATTAAAATTTGAATCAGCAATTTGAAGGTGTCATTGGTACGCCTGAATTTATAAGGATCTTTGACCGCCATTTTGATGCCTCGAACTCACGAAATATCTTCAGCTGCTCATACAAAACACCTCTCCGATAGGCAAAGCCGTCTTCAATTAGGACTTTTTTTTTAAAAGCCTCAATTGTACATAACGTGACGCAAGGATCCACAAGAAAAACCAGTGTTTAAGGGCCTCATCAACACCTCATTGGCAGGACTCCTTATATGTACGCACGGGGTCATAGCACCTTTTTATAGGTTTGTTGCAACAGGAAAGCTGCCGAATTTGCTCACGCGCAAGATGTCTAAATACCACATTGAAACATTTTCTCTATGCGTAAAAAGAAAAGGGCGGCTAAACATTCACCCTATTGCCTGTCAATTTACAGCTGCGTACAAGCGTAGTTTTAAGAAGAGGAGATGCATCATCAGATTCTGGAAACTGCTCTCTGCGATTTTGGGACTGATCTCTGTCCCTCACTTGACGTAAGCCTTGTTTTCGCCTGCAGTTTTCGCCTCGTTAAGCCTACAGCTTTCGCCTCGTTAAGCCAACAGCTTTCGCCTCGTTAAGAAGATCATCACTGTGGCAGGCACTTAATGATTATCACTATAACAGCCAGCGAGTCGACTTCAACAAAAGCCGTTGGGTTGTTCTCAGTGCAGTAGTGCCATATGTAGGAATATTTGGGACACGGAAAGTATTGGAGGCACATCCCTCAATGAATAGTGCACTACATTGATGTCCAGGCAGCTGCTAGAAGTCCCAGTTACAAAAACTAATGGCGGTCCCGTGGCACCATCGAATTATATTTCATGAAATTTAAAAAGGGTTCGTCGTAGAAAAAGGATTTCGTGTTCTACAGGTATAATGCAAGGTTTAATGTTCTACACGTTTAATGCAGTCGTTATACGCAAATAGTGAGCGCCTATAGTGTAGGTATTGACAGCATTGTTTCAACAAATATTACTTGATGAGTTGGAACTTCACCTGTTTTGGTGCGATCCATTCGACAATCACATTTAAATTTTATCGAAGAAAATTGCCAACCTGTATTCAAGAATCGGGTTCAGCCCAGTCCGACTAAAATCAACAGGAAAAACTCGCACGCGGAAGTGCGTGCATTTTCCATAAGTTGCCTTATAGCCTGCGTGGTGATCCATCAGGCAGTTTTTTTTTAATTGGTTGCTCTTTTATCGTGTGTGACATTTTTTCTTTTTAAATTATAAAAGCCATGGGGTGAATAAAAATTCATGTACCCTTTGTTGCTTCCCCGTGTGCCTTTGTTCTGGAACGTTTCAAGCGAATATGCCATTGACGGCTGAATGCTTATTGACGGCTGAGTTGACGGCTGAATGCTTATTTCTTCATGCGTAATCGCGTACGACTCATATGTAATTCCGTAAACTACTGCATTGTGCAGCTCCTTCGGGAGGCAATAGTGTTGTTGTTTTAGCCACCCTTTCCTTTTTACGCATTGATAAAATGTTGCAATGTGGTATTGAGACATCTTGTGAGTAAGCAAATTCGGCAGCTTCCCTGTCGCCACAAACAAACCCATCAAACGGTGCATTACACCATGCGTACAAATACCAAGTCCTGCAAATACTGTGTTCATGAGGCCCTTAAACACTATTTTCCTTGTGGATCACTGCGGCATGTTATGTACAATTCAGCTTTTTGAAAAAACGCCCTCATTGAAGACTGATTCGCCTCTCGGAGAGGTATCTTGTATGACCAGCTGAAGAGATTTATTGAGTTCGATACATAAAAATGGCGTTCAAAGATTCTTATAAATTCAGGCGTACCATGATCACCTTCAAATTTGGGATTCCCGCTTTAATGTGAACTCGCAAAAGTCTCAGTTTCAGTTTCAGTTTCAGTTTATTATTCGTTCAAAATAACAAAGTTCACAGTCAGTAGTATGCAGACGAGGGTCCCAAAGTCGGGCGACTGCAGAGGGACCCTCGGTTAATAATAACATTGAAAAGAATTATTATACAGCAAGCAAAATTACATAACGAAAGTGAATAGTAAAAGTACTAGAAAACCACAACAAACATATAAGCATCCTCAATGCGACAAAGCGCATAGTAATCAGTTACACAAACAGACATAAGTATGTCATAAGAGAGAAAACCTAAATTTACAAACATTTTCTAATTACGGGTACACTTTAACATCAGAACTAATTATTGTTGTCAACCTAGTTATACAAGATAAAGTTTTTATGTTCATGTTTGAATGCATGCAAAGAAGATGATGATTTTAGAGTATAGGGCAAGCTATTCCATAATTTAATCACCGTGAAGGACGATGTCGTTTTGCCATAGCTGGTGTTACATTTAGTAACACCAACCAAGTCGAGTGCGTTTGTCACAGATGGACTGAGCGTCACAACTGTAAGGCGTACTTCCAGCTTTGGTGATCTAATGTTCGTATGCACCACAGAGTGCACAAAGTCAAGATGAGGTGAGACCAGCCCAGCGCATTTAAAAGTTGAGTATACGAACTTAATATCGGAAGTTGGTTCACGGGACCTCGCAACGACGAGATTACGAAAAACTGTCGTATCGCCATGCAGACATAAAAGCATTTAATAAAGGCACTGCTTTCACAAACGTGTTGGGTCGAGGTAAGATGGCGCAGTAGTTATAAAAACTACCCTGAAAATGCTAATTCGCTTCCAAACTACCTTACATTGAAGTACCACAGTTTCTGCCTGTTGATTGAAAGTGCCAAAAACATCATATGCGTGCATACATTCTTATTACTTTTATTCGGCATTTACATTTAACAGATATTGCCAACGGAGGAGGCAGCGTTCGACGTGCGATTGGGCCTAATTAATGAACGATGTCAATTTGTCAGATTCCGTTCAAGCTTCAAAGCGTACACAGTAATTCCTCATTAAAACGAAGCCAGAAGGACGGCGTAAAATTTTGTTATAAACGGTATTTCTTTATAAGCAACCGCTCGAGAAGAGCTTAAGCAATTGAGCTTTAATTGCGCCACAACTGCAAGGAACCAAAACACAATGTATTCAGAGAAGAACAACTTTATTCGGTCGCAAAAAGAGACGTGAGTTTTGGCTTCGGGCACGAGCAACCCCATCTCCGATTTGACCAGCAATGCATGGGGCCGTGGTCGTCGCCAATAAAAGTGGCAGTGGCATTGGCCAATTTATAGCGAGGCGTGCGGGCGTCACGGAATGATACGCGAATTTTGCGCTGGAAACCGCCGCAAATGCTGCGGCTAGAGTTGTGCTTGTTGCGCTCAAAAAACGATGACCCGCTCACTCTGGGTACACAGCGCAATCACGAAAACTGACGGTTTTCGCACCAAAGGATTAGCATGATCACTGGGCAAATTTCCCTCGAGGTGTGCAGCCGTGAAGTTTGCAAAACAAGCGCTTTTCGGGGTTTCCCTTGTCAACGACACTGCTAATTCTACAGCTCGAGCGTCGGTGTTCGTACACCGTCACGCCCACGCCACTGACCAATGTCTAGGAACAAAATATAAGGACCGTACCACGCAGTTGGATCGTTCGTCTAAAGTCGGATGACGAAAATCGAGCGTGAACTGACTCCAGAAAATCGCAGTGAAAGACCAGCTTGCGTTGACCGGCCATGTTGACCGCCTGACTTGCCGATGGGTCGCCGGCCAATGGGCGACGCATCCGCTCGACACTTCGCTCTAAGGGGGTCAGGCTCTTCGAGCGCTTCGAGTAATGCGGCCTAACATGCGTTTGGCCGCATTACCTACAAGAAATTTCGAATAAAACGATATTTCGAATAAAGCGATCTCGTTATAACGAGGGAATACTGTATTTGACTCCCAAGCAAAGAGAAGTGAGGATGGTTCCAAAGCGCCTAAAAAAAAAATTATGAAGCACCCTACCACAACACAAATACATTCACGCTCTTATATATCCACGAGGTCGCGGGTTTGATTCCGGGCCGTGGCGGCCGCTTTTCTGATGGAGGTGAAAAGCAAAAACGCCCATGTGTACGTGATTTCGGCGAATATTAAAGATCCCCAGGTGGTAAAAATTAATTCGGAGCCCTCCGTAACGGCGCGCCTCATCGCCTGCGTTGCTTCCGCGCGTTAAACCCTACAATCAATCAATTATATATCCACGGCAGTATAAGGCGGGGGTATACACAAAAACGCCTCTTTGTTAGGTAACTTAGTCGAAATACCGCGTGATGTGCCCCAGCTAGCAAAAGATTTCGTGCCGAAAGTGTTTCCGATGCCCCCCAGAACGTGTAGAAACCTTTTCCCTGGAAGAAAATATCGAGGATACAGCGCAGTGACACGATTCCATGGTTTGGCGGCTCAATCATTCTTAATTCGCAAAAAAACGTACTGACATCAGTTCATGCTTCGGTAACAACTCTTTGTATTCGTAGGAACCAATTTATTTGGCTAATCTGTTTCGTAGAGGACGAAAATGCGCCCTTGAAATCGGCTCAAAGCATCCATACCTACGAAAGCAGCACAGCGAAGCGCCGTCCGCCTCACTGCTCCCCACGCCGACACTGGCCGGCCGTGCTCCGACTGCGTGCAGCGCCGCCGCTGCATGCATCACGGAGGAGCCCCCTTCACGGCCGCCGGACGGCAGACTAGCACATATTTCTAGGGGCCATAGTACAGCTAACTCAAACCAGCACCACCTAGACTTAAGGCCTCTCCAAGACTTCTCCTCGGGACCGTGACGTCGCCACATTACGATGACGGGAGAACAGGCGCGGCAGCACTGCAGCAGCACCACCTGACTATGGTATCTAGAAGGGGTAGGTGCGCCAAGGGCCGGTCAAAAGCGATGCGCCGGTTCATGCCTGGCGCACGGTGGCGCTTCTTTCCGTACTTCGATGCCAACATGGCCGCCCGCTCTACGACTGGGCGCGCGGAGGATGCGCAAACAAGGAAAGCTTGCCGCACGCGCAAGTATAATTTTACTAATTACGCATGTGTCTTGAAGTAGCATAAACTTCCAACTCTCACTGAGCACTTCGACGCGTTCTGTTCCGATACGCATAACCTTTGCAATCCGGAACGCAACGCATCTTTTGCTCTCGACTTCCATAAATTGTACTCTATGCTTCCGATTCTGTACTCGACGTTATTTTAGATAAAATACAAAGAAGACACCACATCCGTTTGCATAAACACACAAAGCACGAAAGCCACCATTTTTTCAAAGCCGCATGTATACTAACGACTACACGGAAACAGAAATCCAAAGGGTCTGCACCTGCGACTGCAGCCTTTCACTTCAACTAGCAGAAGTGAAAAGGCTGAACAAATTGTTCAGTTTTGACTTGCAGAATCTCTTTCCTGTACATATTTAGACTGACAACATTTTACTGAAAACAAATGACAATACATTAGGTCTGCAACTAGGAGAAATTAGAGTAAAGGCACTTTATTTTCTTTTAAAAATGCACAAATATCAAGGCTGTAGTGCAAATGCCATGGAGAAATGTGGGTGACGAAAAAATGAAATTGCTACGTTTTCAACTATGGCGATCCGTTTTTGACATTTACACAAGCACGTACGTAGGGTAAACAAGTATGCGTGAGTATATACTTGCATACAACATCACTTCCTCCTGAGTAGGAATAGAAAGACTGCACTCTGCCAATACAGTACTCTTAATTTGTAGCACCACAGGTCTTTCTCATCACAGGTCTTCCCACCACAGGTCTTTTCTTTCCATTTGGGGTTAGAAGCAAACTCAGCCTTTTCGAATCCTTAGCACGGAATCAGGTAGGATACCACTTCCACAAGTAGCTCTTGCGCCATTGCACTGTTAGCAGTTAGTGGCTTCTACGATATTCACGGGTGTGGTTTGAATAAAAACTTTCACTTCAAACACTGCACTCGATTGCAGTGAAGGTATGGGACTTGTGAACAGCGTTCCACCCCGTCTGATGCCTGCGAGCGTCACCTGGAATAGGCTCAATAAAAGTTGTTTCTCTCTCTCTCGATTGCAGTGAAAAAAAAAACGACTTTTTAAATGCAAAGTTCTAGTGATCCCTGATACACTCTCGAAGTGCTGCAACATTGTCAGCTCCAGAAATCTCGTGCTTGGCCAAATAGGCGCTTTGCGGTTCACATTTCGCGATATGCGGCACGATTGGGAAGTTACTGGGAGCGCTTTCTGCTCCATGGGTGTTGGTTGCATCGTTGTGCAAAGAGGCGACGTACGCTACCAAGGTAGCGTCGTCGCCTTTGCAGGTAGGCCGCCCGTACAGGCGTCCTGTACGCGCTTTTCTGGGGTGGTTTCTCTGATAAGTGTGCTGTTATCACCCGCCGGTGTTCAAAGTGTTCCGCCACAACAGATAGCGGGCGCAAGCTGCGTCCACCAAGCTGTATGTCACGTGATATTTGAGAGTGTATATTATCAGCCATCGGAATAAACGGGGGGGGGGGGTTCGTTCGTAACCTTCAGCGCGGCTGTACGATTCCCTCCTGGCTTGCGCCGGCGCTTCGGGCTGTGTATGCGGGCTGTGTCTCGACATGGTGTCAGAAATGGGCGGTAGTCAACTATCTCTCTGAGGCCGGGTACAGCAGCGTTCCCAAGAAATGGAAAACAAGCCTGCGACGGTGATCCCGGCCCTTCAGCAGCCGCCACCGCTAGACTTTGACAAAACGTCAGAGTGGCCGGCTTGGATCGACCACTTCGATGACTACCGCTTCGCCACAGCCCTCAACGAACGCTCCGGAGAACCCCAGGTGCGCACCCTACTTTATACAATGGGGCGCCAAGCACGCAAAGTCTTCTCTACGTTTGGGCTGACTGAAAAAGAAGCGCTGGCACTGACATGGGCTGCCGAAAGATTTGACGAGTACATACATGGCCTCAATGTCGTCTTTGAAACGGATCACAAGCCTTTGGTGTCTCTATTGGGCCAGATGGCCATTGACGACATGCCGCCGCGAATTCAACTATTCCGGCTGCGCCTGATGCGATATCTGTTCAGTGTCCAGTACGTGCCGGGTAAATCGCTTATCACAGCCGACACACTATCACGGTCACCGGTGGCACTCGGCGATGGCGAAAAAACGTCAAGTGTATCAGACGTCTTGGCGTAGTCTAAGGCGTGTTTGCTGGGTTTGGAAACGGGGGACAATTTTTTGCTCAGAGTGAAAGAGTGTCAAATGAAAGACGACTCTTGTAAATGGTTGCACAGGCAGGATTCCCTCCAAGTACTCCGGGACTCACAGAACTGTTGGAAGCGCTGCGTCATACATGGCCATACACTTCGCCGAAGAAATTTGCTCTTTCAGGTCATTGAGGGAGTTTTCTTGGTCGCACCCCCATACTCACTCACAATCTTTGCGTAAAAGAGCACGCATCAGGGGCCGTAGTGTGTGCCAAATGAGGAAGAAAGCGTCCCAAGTGATTGGCCATGCCGAGTAAGCTTCTTACTTCGGTGACACTTTTCGGTGCGCTGACATTCTTGATAGCACTGACCTTAGCTGGATCAGGATGAATTCCGTTCCCCTTCAAAATATGTCCAAGAAACCGCACTTCATTAACACCAAACACGCATTTTTCTTTGTTCAGGGTCATGTTGGAACTAGCTAAGCGCGACAGAACCTGGGCTAAACGTTCATCTTGCTGGGCTTTCGTTTCGCCGAACACTAAGACATCATCCATGACGTTGACAACGCCTGGCAGGCCACATAGAATTTCGGACATTCTTTTCTGAAAATATTCAGGAGCGGACGTTATTCCGAATGGAAGTCTGGTAAAACAGTACCTCCCTGAAAGGAGTCAAGAACGTAGTTAGCTCTTCGGAGTCCTTACTTAGACGAACTTGGTGAAACGCCGAGAAGGCATCAAGCTTGGAGAACCACTTAGCACCTGCCAGAGATCCTAGAGCTTGGTCTACCGTAGGCAACGTAAAGCGCTCACGAACAACGCACTTATTTAGCTTGGTGAGGTCTACGCACACTCTTAGCTCTCCCGACTGCTTCGTGACCAGCACGATTCCGGCGCACCACTCAGTGGGGCCGTCTACTTTTCTAATTATCTCCATGCGCACTAGTCTCTCGATCTCTTGCTTTAGCTTGCCCATGAGGGGAATCGGCACTCTCCGCGGGGCTGTTATGGCATGGGGGATAGCCCCAGGTTGTAGCCGGATAGTGTACACTCCTGGAATTGTCCCTAGGCTACAATCGGCATGCGGAAAAAGTACCTTGTATCGCTCCTGATCTGCTGTCAGTGAGTCGGCGAATTTCACAACGCCTAAGGCCTCCAAGGCTGGCAGCCCCAAAAGAACGTCACGTAGTGGGCTAACAACATAGCAAGTTTGACGGACAGTTTCCGCTTTCCATGAAATTTCAGCCCCAAACTTGCCTAGTACATTCAGCTTATGGCCGCCCACACCCAGCAACACTTTATCCGCCTTATCAAGGTGTGTGGGCAACCCTGGAAAAGTAGACGATAAAACAGACACTTCTGCACCTGAATCCACCTTAGCAACAATTGGCACTGCATTTATCGTAACTTGCACATGCTGTGCAAAACCTGTTGGCCTAGAAAACCCACCGTTCCTTCGTTCCTGATTCCATACTGGCAAGATCGAGCGTGCCTCAACATCATTGATGGTCTCTCGTTGAAAGGAACGAGGCTGGTAAAATCCCGCAACCTTTAAGGGCAGAAGTGCTGCGCAAACTGCATGATGGGCATCAGGGCATCGGTCGATGTCGCAGCGTAGCTAAAGGTTCGGTTTGGTGGCCTGGATTAAGCACCGAGCTGGCCCAGTTCGTGAACCAGTGTGATGTTTGCGCACAACATGCGCCGCAACAAACTGAGCCCATGATAGCGACTGCGACCCCTTCATTCCCTTGGGAGAGGGTCGGGGTGGACTTATGCGTGATCAAAGGTCAGGCCTACCTTGACGTGTTTGATTACCTTTCGCGCTACCCCGAGATTGCTATTCTTCCTTCCACACAATCTGGCGTGGTAATTGAAAGACTGAAAAAGCATTTTTGCACGGCACGGAATCCCTGAGTGCGTGGTGACCGATAACGGTCCTCAGTTTGTAGCGACTGACTTTGAACAGTTCGCTAGGGCTTATGTGTTCTGCCATGTCACCGTCAGTGCGAGGCACCCGCAGGGCAACGGGGAAGTTGAACGAATGGTTCAGACGATTAAGCACCTCATTTTAAAGTCCAAGGACCCTTACCTCACACTTCTGGCTTATAGGGCAACTCCCGGAGTACTTGGAGTGAGTCCTGCGGAAATACTTATCGGTAGACGGCTCAAGACAAGAGTCCCAATGCTACCCCGTCTCCGAAACCCAGGACAAAGCAGCCCGACAGTAACAGTGGCCACTGGTCAAGAGGTCAGGAGGCGGCAGTGCCGTTATTACAACCAGCGCCAGCGCGCCAGGCCACTTCCTAAGTTGGAAGTAGGGGACCGGGTGTGGATGACCGACTTGAAACGCAAGGCCACAGTCCTTGCACCAACGCCGCAACACCGTTCATACGTGGTGCGGACAGACGACGGGGTTGATCTCCGCAGGAACCGGAGAAGGCTTAACCGCCTACCGAGAGGACGTGCAAGCACAGAAACCTTTGAGTTTCCAGAGAAGGAAGAGCAGCCGGGCTCTGCACAGTTGGTCAACGGCACTGATCTTAACAGTACCCGGGGGTCGCTTAACCGTCGTCCAAATGAAAGGGGAAACGCGGACATTTCCGCGCAGGCGAGTACTGCCCAATTAGATGGGAGCACAGGCGACTTGAATGCAACAGACGCGGTGCCTCGAACTGGCGACGTGGCCCATGGTGACTCTGCACGCACATTAACGAGATACGGTAGAGTGGTGAAGAAGCCCATAAGGCTGGGTATTGATGAGTAGTTCTCTGCGGTGTTGTTGTTTTGGTGGAATTGTTTTTGTTTGTATAATGTATGTTCTTTACCTCGATGGTGCACGAGGATGTGTAGCTGTTGTCTTTGAAAGAGGGATGTGCTGTTATCACCCGCCGGTGTTCGAAGTGTTCCGCCACAACAGATAGCGGGCGCAAGCTGCTTCCGCCAAGCTGTATGTCACGTGATGTTAGAGAGTGTATATTATCAGCCATCGGAATAAACGGGGGGTTTTTCGTTCGTAACCTTCAGCGCGGCTGTACGATTCCCTTCTGGCTTGCGCTGGCGCTTCGCGCATGCGGGCTGTGTCTCGACAATAAGTACTCATAGACGTTGGGATAAATAGTAGGGACCACATCAGTGGTAATTTTAGGTCGGTAACTAGAATTGTTTACGCAATGCAGTGCGTCGGCGACGCTTTCCGTTTCGCGCCAGAGCTAGGTTGAGCTCTGCAATGGGCTCTGGATTACCGCTTGCAGACTGACAGAAAATTAGTTTTCAAAAAGTGACAAACACAGCCTACATGACACAAAGAAACACGTGCGCGAACTAATGAACAAACGAGGGCACGTGAAGCGCATTCTAAACGAAGCGAACGAGCCTATTTATACGCCAACCCCGCATGAAATGAAGCATTGCTTTCCCACCAGAGGCGTAAGCGCGTTACTCCACCTCCCCTTTCTAGCTACCATAACCTGACGGCCGCGTCCGAGCATGGAGTTAATACTACTTCCCTGCGGCCGGCACATTGAGCACGGCGTGCGGCGGCGCGGCCGGAACACGTATTTTGATTCGCCCCATGGCCCATCTGGCATCGATTGTGGTCTGTGGTGTGCCGTTAAACAAGCGCAGTTATTATGGTTAACGGTGCCCTTCGTCGTCTTTGGATATATCCGTCGTGTTAGACTTCGCGATGAAGTATTTGAGAATAACTTCGCCACGTGAAGACGGGTAATTACGTTTGGCGTGGCCCCTGAACGCCGCTCGCTCTTCTGTGTCGTTTCCTGTCAGGTAAGCGTCTCGTCACATTTGACGTCTTTCTTGTCACTGAATGTGGTGTGTAGCTGCCATCGCCGCTTTATGGATTCGCTAACAGGAGCCTGCGTGTGTGAATTGTTTAACTGAACTAGTTAAGTTGTACCTAGAGGGCTCGGCTCTAGAAAAGCGATGTGCTAAAGTAGATTATGGTGCTTGCATTGAACGCTAAACGCAGTTGTAACGTTCACTATTCCGCAGCACTATAATGAACAGCTTCAGAGTTCACCACTGCGAATCACGTCTTACGCGTATTTTATCAGATCATGGGCCACTACTCCTCTAAACGGCGCTACGCCGCGTTTACTCACCGCTGTCATTTGTGCCATGTTGGATGGCGAGAGAGAATCGTTTGCTTGCGAATGTGCGAGCCTGGCAAGCTTCGTTGCGTATGCGGCGAGCCACCTCACCATGTGTACTATGCCGCTGTATGCGGGCATTGATTTTTGTTGAATGTTGTGTTGCCCGAGTTGTAACGTTTGTCCACCCAATCATTTCCATTCCTGCGTGTTTGATAATCATGTGTCATCCTGTTTTGAACATATGGATGGTCTGAGCACATCACGTCTGTCCATCCAACCGAAAAGAACCACAAGAATTGTCATCAGTGTTTGTCCAACCGAACTTAAGTTTTCAGACACAATTTTGGTAGCAAAGTTGCCTATCCTAGTTGAATAATGTTGGATCACTTCAATGTACAAGTTCTCTCCCCGTAACAATTATTCGTGTTTCATGCATAACCTAACATGTAGCCGCTAAATGTCAACCCTGATTGTTGATTTCGTGAAACTCAAAATTTTGCCCATATTTATAATGTTGGCTTAGCAGTTATTCATCATTTATACGAAGTTACTGGTCTTAGTGATATTTACAGTGAAGCCATATTTCTTAGGTGTTGACATAAAAACGTTATTACCTCTGTTTTACTCTTGGATAATGCAGGGTCAGTTGTTTAGTTTTCCGCCTTTTCTTGGATGTTTATCATGTGAATTGACAGTCCTTGCAGTCCACTTTCCCAAATAGTTACGTAACTGACTGTACCATCTAAAGAGGCCTGACTGGGGTTCTGAAGGTTGCGATTTACGCACGCTAGTGCTGGACCACCAACAAAAGAATATCCTTTCAGAAAAAAAATTATTTGACGGTGCATTATCCTTATTAGCTGCATTATCCTTAACTGGAACATGCTAATTGCAAGGTCTGAGCTTTTCCTGAAAGCACTGTGGATGTTATGAGCTGACCAGCTCAAAGGAAAAGCACTCCAACACATCTGCCAAGGCCGTTGCTGCTAGTAAATGCGTGCAAGCATTGATTCTCATAGCAGTAAATTACACCATTTTTTAAGCAACCGATGTGCATGCCCCCCATACTCATGAGTCGGCGTGTGCTTATCCTTTCTTGCGTCCCCCACATTCGATTCGTCACGTTATTTTGGGAGTGGTGGAATCCAGCATTTACGGGCAAGATAAGAGAGCTTGAACACAGCCTACTTGCCCGCAATCAGGTTTCAAAGATTTCCACCCCCTGAAGTGGGGTGTCAGCATTGCCTAAAACCATTCCAGATGAGGGTATGTATGAAGCATAGTTTACGGTATGAGTCTTTCTCTCCCATTTACCTGTTTTGAACGAAAAAAAGTGCCATTTCAAGGTGACACGTTGTTTCCTGCCGGTGTCTGAGGCCTGATTAAGTTTGTGGGCATACATTTAGCAAATTGCTCACACGTCTAACGTGAATGTGTGCTTGAGCAGTCAAAAGCAGATTACCTGAATTGTTTTTATTCCTATAAAAGCAAAATTGAGGTAACCCAGCAAATTGAGGTAACCCGGCCAATTGGTAACCCGGCCAATTGCTGCATTTTAATATGCTCATACAAATACGAGAACCTTCAGAAGTTTAGCTGCTTCTTTAAGGTGAAATAAACAGTGGTACAAAAAAAGAGCATCTACTAAATAAAAATATCTTCAAAATCGCAGGATGCCAACGGTCCACCTACCAAATGGCGCCCTGCCCTGCATTGTTACTGCTGGCTGGAGCGGTGGATGGAGCATTTCTCAGCTTCTCGAAGTTTGTGATCAAGCGCTGCCCCAAGTGAAGGATGCCACAGAGGGATCTTCCCTTTTAATGCCAAAATTTCATGCGCTCACCACTTAAATTACTCGTAAGGCATTTAAAATATTCATCACCCTTGAGGGATGTGTTACCTTCTTCTTCGGCTGCGGTGGAATGTCTGGGATCAGGTTTTTGTGACAGCAACAAGTGAACCACGTCGTGAGAGTCATTGAGGCCTTGTTGATTGTACCTGCCTCTGAAATGACATTTTCATTCCGCTAGTGACGTTCACACGAAACAGTCTGGTGATCTGAATGAGATAGCCCGTGCAGCATTAAAATAAAGAACGCAAGACGCGCTTCGCTTCGCACAGATAAGAGAGCCGAGCATAGCCGGACAGTAAAAACAAAAAATAAATAAACAAACAAACGCATACACGGTTCGCGGCATCACCCCCTCTAAGAGTGCATCGACCCGATGCTAAAACAAAAGACAATCCGAATAAACAACAAAAAGTCCGTCATTTTGCACAGTAAGATTTCAAGCGAACCACGTGGACGACGTCGGGCAGCGTGCGTCATCGTGATGTTCCACAATCACCGTCGCGGATCACCTCGTAGGTAAGTTGGCCGACACGTCGTAGAATCTGGTAGGGTTCGGAATACCGTCGCAGAAGCTTCTCACTGAGTCTGCGTCGTCGGATTGGAGTCCAAACCCAAACACGATCGCCTGGGTGGTACTCGGCGTCTCGGCGTGGGAGGTGGTAGCCCCCGCATCCACGAGCTGCTTGTCCGTTGTACGAACTCGAGCGAGATGGCGGGCATCGTCCGCATGCTGGAGGTATCCTTTGACGTCGGGGTTGAGGGCGTCGTCTTCTACATGCGGAAGCATGTCGTCAAGCATCGTGGTCGGCCGTCTTCCGTAGACAAGCTAGAACGGCGTCATCAGCGTAGTCTCATGGATAGCCGTGTTGTACACAAACGTGACATACGGGAGCAGAGGTCGGCGAACTCACTCATGAGTCCACTCACTCAGACTGATTTGGACTCAAACTCACGCGTGAGTTTGAGTTTGAGTGAGCGCGAGGCTAGTGTGGCATGGTGAGTTTGAGTTGAGTGAGTTTGAGCCGAGTGATCCCGACTGAGTTTGAGTCCGATTAAGTTTGAGTACGCCTGAGACCGAGTGAATTCTGAGTTCATTTTGAGTTCTGAGTACACATTGAGTTTGAGTCCATTTTGAGTTCTGAGCAGCTTTTGAGTTTGAGTTCATTTTGAGTTTGAGTCCATTTTGAGTTCTGAGTACAATTTGAGTTGGAGTACATTTTGAGTTTGAATACATATTGAGTTTTGAGTACATTTTGAGTTCTGAGTACATATGAGTTCTGAGTTCATTTTGAGTTTGAGTACATATGAGTAGCCGAGCAGGCAGCTATGGTTGGCTGTTAAGTTTCATGCGTCACTGTGGGCTCAGAATTCAGGTTACCTGCGGGTACGGCACCAATCGCGATCTGCATGAGCGGTTGGGAGGGAGGGGGTGTCTGATTTTTTTTTAGTTTCTTGTAGAATTTTTTATGGCCATAAGCACTTGATGTATACCTAATTTTCGCTGCTGGGCGCGTGAGTGATAATTGACTGGTAAGGTCATAAAAAAGGGTTGTCTTAACTTTTCCTCCGGACGGATCTACTAAGAGCATGGGAAAGGGTGGTGGGAAAGCACATGGCGGCGCTGGCATGCTGGTTGTTCGCCTGCTACTGTTAACCGCTTGATATACTAGGGGTCACAAAGGAAGATGTGAGAGCTGGGGGGAAATGGGGGCGGGGGCTGTCCTTTCTGCTGTTTCAAAGGAATTAGCTGAATTGACTGGGCGGCGCCCCTTAAGACAGAATAATGACCACATTAGATTGGGTGAAAAGTGAAACAGATGAGGCTAAGGCGTGTAAGGTATCAAATGAAAGGTCCGGATTAACGAAATCACGCGGGGTAAATAATAAAAAAATGCTTCCTGATTGTAGTCATCAGGCAGTCATAATGAGTCATAGATTGGGTTAGAATTCAAAATGATGCTGCGAGGGCGTGTGGGGAATCAAATTCAAGGTCTCGATGTGGGGAATCCTTCGGGACTAAAATGCGTTATGGATATATCATGACGTAGTCATGGTAAGTCATAGATTCGGTTAAAATTCACGTTCATGATGCTAAGGCGTGTGGCGTATCAAATTGAAGGTCTCGATGAGGGTAATCACGTGCTTCCTGAATATTATCACGACATAGTCAAAATGGGTAATAAATCAAGTTAAAATTCACAATGATACCACTGGGTGTCCGGGGCATCAAATTGCAGGTTCCGATAAGGGAAATCACGTGGGACAAAAATGTGGTAGGGGTATATCATGAAAAAGTCATGGTTAGTCATTGATTGGTTTAACATTCAAATTGATTCCGCGAGGATGTGATGGGTATCAAATTAATGGTCTTGATGAGCGGAATCACGTGGGAGAAATACAAAAATGCTTCCTGATTATAACCATGAGATTGCCATGGGGAGTCTTATATTGGGGTAAAATTCCAAGTGACCCCGCTAGGGCATGTAGGGTATCAAATTTACGGTCTTGACGAGGGGAATGACGTGGAACAAATAAAAAAGGCTTCGTAGCTCGAAACATGAGATAGTCAATATGAGTCATAGATTGGGCTAAATTCAAGGAGAGGCCACTGGAGCATGTGGGGCGTCGATTGAAGGTTTCAGTTAAGGGAATAACGTCGGACACTTAAATAATGCGCCCTGGTTACAGTCATGAGAGTCATGGTTAGTTTGACTGGTATGAATTCTATATGACCCTGCAGGGTGTGTTGGGTACCAAATTAAAGGCCTCGTCGAGGGGGATCACGTGAGACAAATAAAAATGCTTTCTGGTTATAATTAGAGGATATACAAAAGGTGTATAGCAAAAGGTACACACTCACACTCACACGCTCACTCACTCACACTCACACACACACTCTCACTCTCAATCTCACTTCTCACTCACACTAACACTCACACTAACACTCACACTGACACTAACACTAACACTCACACTCACACTCTCACTCTCACTCTCACTCACAGTAACACTCACACTAACACTCACACTAACACTGACACTAACACTAACACTCACACTCACACTCACATCACACACTCACACACTCGCACTCACACACTCAGACTCATACTCACACTCTCACTCACACTCACACTCTCACTCTCACAGTCACACTCACACTCACACTCACAATCACACTCACTCTCACTCTCACTCACACTCACACTCTCACTCCCCTCTCACACTCACTCTCACTCTCACTCTCAGTCTCCGTCTCAGTCTCACTCTCACTCTCAGTCTCAGTCTCACTCTCACACTCACACTAACACTCTCACTCTCACTCACACTCACACTAAATCTCACTCTCACTCTCACTCTCACTTGTACTCACACTCACTCACACTCACACTCTCACTCACACTCACGCTCACACACTCACACTTACACTCTCACTCACACTCACACTCAATCCCACTTTAACTCTCACTCACACTCACACTATCTATCTCACTCCTACTCACACTTACACTAACACTCTCACTCTCACTCACACTCACACTCTCACTCTCTCACACTCTCTCTCTCACTCTCACACTCACACTCACACTCTCACACTCACACTCCTACTCTCACTCACTCCTCCCTCACACTCTCACTCCACTCAGTGTCACTCTCACTCTCAGTCTCACTCACACTCCACCTCACACTCACACTCACTCACACTCACAATCTCACTCACTCTCACTCACCCTCTCACTCTCAATCTCACTCACACTCACACTCTCACATTCACTCTCACTCTCACTCTCACATTCACACTCACTCACTCAACTCACACGCACAGCACACTCACACTCACACTCCCACTCCCACTCTCACTCTCACACTCACACTCACACTCACGCTCTCACACTCACACCCACACTCATACTCACACTCTCACTCTCCTCAACTCACTCCACTCTCACTCACACTCTCACACTCACTCTCAGTCCTCTCTCACTCTCACTCACACTCAACTCACACTCACACTCTCTCACACTCACTCTCACTCACCTCACCTCACACTCTCACTCACACTCTCACACTCACACTCACTCACCCACACTCACTCCTCACTCACACTCAACAATCTCACTCACTCTCACTCACACTCTCACTCACCTCTCACTCACACCACACACTCACACTCACCACTCTCACTCACACTGACACACTCACTCTCACTCACACTACACTCTCACTCTCACTCTCACACTCACTCTCACTCTCTCACCCTCCCTTCACTCTCGCACTCACCCACACTCACACTCAACTCACACTCTTCTTCTCACTCACACTCACTCTCTCACTCCCACTCCCACTCTCACTCTCACACTCACAGTCTCAGTCTCCACTCATTCTCGCTCTCTCACTCACACCCACACTCGCACTCACACTCTCACTCTCACTCACAACTCACACTCGCACTCACACTCTCTCTCACACTCACTCTCACCTCTCACCCTCTCACTCTCACACTCACAACTCACACTCACACTCACTCTCACTCACACACACTCACACTCTCTCTCACACACTCACCACTCTCACTCACACTCACAATCCACACTCACACTCTCACTCACACCTCACACTCACACTCACTCTCACGCCACTCACTCACACTCACTCACTCCTCACGTACTCACCCTCTCTCACTCTCACTCTCACTCACACCTCTCACTCTCACACTCACGACTCACACTCCTCTCAACCACTCACACTCACGCACACCCACATCTCACTCTGACCTCACTCTCTCACTCACACACTCACACTCACACACTCTCACTCACTCACACTCACACTCTCACTCTCACTTTAACCCTCCCTCTCACTCTCAGCCTCCTCACACTCACACCATCTATCTCACTCTCACCTCACTACACTCACACTCTCCTACTCTCACTACTCACACTCACACTCACACTCTCTCACTCTCACTCTCACTCTCAGTCTCCACTCCCACTCTCACTCTCACTCTCACACTCGCTCACACTCTCACTCATCTCACTCTCTCTCTCACATCTCACTCATCACGCTCACTCACACTCTCCTCTCACTCTCACTCCTCACTCACACTCACACTCTCACTCTCACTCACTCTCATCACTCACACTCACTCACACTCAACTCACACTCAACTCTCACTCTCACTCTCACTTCACACTCACACTCTCACACTCACACTCACACTCTCACACTCTCACTCCACACTCCGACTCAACTCACACTCACCTCCACTCACTCACTCTCACTCTCTCTAGTGTCACTCTCACTCTCACTCACACTCACACTCTCACCACACTCATTCTCTCACACTCACACTCATCTCACTCACTCTCACTCAACTCTCACACGCACACTCTCACTCTCACACTCACTCTCTCTTCACTCTCACTCTCACCTCACACTCAACCACACAACTCACACTCACACACACTCTCACTCTCCCACTCTCACACTCACACTCACTCTCACTCACACTCACACTCACACTCACACTCTCACACTCTCTCTCTCACTCAACACTCACTCACACTCACACTCACAATCACACACACTCTCTCACACACTCACCTCTCACTCTACACTCACACTCTCACTCTCACTCACACTCACACTCTCTCTCACCTCACACACTCACAATATCATATCTCACTCTCTCACTCTCCACCTCACTCTCACCTCTCCCTCTCCCACTCTCACACTCACTCTTTCACTCTCACTCTCACTCTCACTCACCATCACTCACTCACTCTCACTCACACTCACACTCTCACACTCTCACACTCTCACTCTCACTCTCACTCACACTCACA